>JAKSZP010011230.1:0-37907 GCA_022478985.1 Massospora cicadina | reverse complement strand
CCAAAGGCCCGCGCGCTCCTCCATGCTCAGCCCTGGTCTGGACACCCTGTGCAAGACCTCATGTTTGAGCAGACATTGCCTGGTTGCCACCGACCCCTCCATTGTCCTCGCCTATGCCACAGCCATCTGGACCATCCATAACTCCTTCCTTCGTGCTGCCTTTGACCAGCAGGTGTGGACCCTTCCACACATGATCACCCACTTTCAGGTACACTTTGAGATGGCCCTGAAGGTCTGCACTATGTCGCCAACCCTCCCCCGCTCAGTTGTCACTGCAGCACGGCTCTGGCGCGCAAACCCCCCTCCCTTTCTCGATGCCTCCTCCCTCCCCTTCCCTCGCCTCAGGCTCTTAGGAGCCCAGGCGTAATTCAATAAACATCGATGAATCCCCCCCCTTGGGTTGGGACCATCTAGTACTAAAAAAAAAGTAGCACGGAATTTGAAAGCAAAAATAACTCAAACCAAAATTGCCACATTCGTTAAACTCCCAGATGCCCGCCTCTAAGATAAAGACACTTTGGCCAAATACATCGTTGGCATTACGATGGCTGACATCTATTTGGAAGTTCCAGTCATCAAGAATATCGAACCCCATACCGCTGATGCCCCCACACCCCTACTATCTGCCTTAACACGCACCCTACTCTGGGATGAAATGGATGTGGCAAAAGATGAGCCCCCGATCCCCCCTCCCTGTCCACCATGGAGGGATAGTGATATCCGCTGCCCACCTGGTTGGATATTTTGATAAGTAAGATTCAAATGATACATCCATTTTGGGCGCTTTGTTTGAATCTTTTTTTATTATTATATTTAGTTTTAGTTCAGTAATGTCCGTCCCCTGGTCTGCTTTTTCTCGTTAAATAACCAAACTTCGATTCAGTGATCTCAGCACAGATTTCCCTGATCTGGCAGACAAGTTTGGCTGAGATGAACGTGGGTACCAGGGGAGAAATCCAAAGAGGGAGAGCTGTTACCCAGTGATTTTCTACTACATGGGCAAGGTCACCCTGGGTGACATGGGGTACAGCCACCCCCTTTGGACCCATTTTACTTGGAAACAGGAAGATCTCCTGATCTTGTCGAGGGTATTCCTATCCCCAATTTCCTCATGATTTTGAGGAATATGAGAAGTATGAAATTGAGGAACTTGCTACCAGTGCAAGCCACGCTTGCCTCGATGCAGCTAAAAATTCTCTTTTTGACCCCAATTATCCCAAAACCCACTGGCACATCAAGTCATTTACTTGTGTGCCAGCTCTCATCATTTTTGCTGAGCATCAACTTGCTCAATACGTTGAGGTGATGAACACCGTTGGCCTCATTAACAAAAAAACCCCAAAATATACCTCCTTATGCCCCATGTCGCTGATGCTCCCACTTCATAGCTGTCTGCTATGGTCCACCAGCTAAAGCGGGCGCTGGACAAAAGTTTCCCTGAAGCCTTCTCGCCATCTGATATGGCTTCCTAGGCTGATAACCTAGGGTCTATATTAGGAAAAATTTTAATCTATGATAATTCATTTGTTTGGCCCTTTTGTGAATAAAGATGCTTAGCGGCTCCCCCTTTTGGGTTGGGCACCACTAGTACTAAAAAAATGAAGAGCTCCTGATCCACATACAGGGGACGTTCCCTGGGACTTATACTACCCTTTCATTTTTCCAAAGGAAGGGAACCACCGCCAGGAAACTGCACAAAGGCCAAATTTTTGTGCGCTTTGGGAAATTTGATCACCATTACAGTTGCGACTTTTTTTGGAGGGGCAGGGGGCGTCAGGGTGGAACTCATGAAACGCCTCAACCAGTTCCATGCAGTTAATGCAATTGCGGGCCTTAACCTAACTTTTCTCATAGGCTGGATAACCTTTCCAGGCCATGAGGTACTGAACGGACCTTTGGGACATGCAGGATGCTAGAATATTTTCCACTTCAGCCTTCTCCACATTTTCAATTACAATCAGCTCAGGATCTGCAGGAACACTACTTTTAAATGGTGACAACTGAGAAACGTGGAAGATGGGGTGCTGTTTCCAATGAGCTGGTAGTTTTAACCAGAACGCACCATTGCCCAAGTCTTCCTCCACCAAATGGGGGCCCAAATGCTTACTTGTGAACTTGCAGGAGGGTACATGAATTCTCAAATGATGCGTATTGAGCATAGCATAAGAGCCCACCATTATGTCATGACCAGGGAGTCAACTACGATCTGTGAGCCGCTTGTAGTCTTTAATAGTTTAGTGAGGGTGCTCCCACACTAAGGATTGAGTAGACCTAATATGTTCAGCATGATCCAAGGCAGCTTGGACCTCAGGCCACAAGCAGGGCTTGACCAAAAAAGATGGATTATATCCGAGCGTTGCTTCATAAGGAGGAAACCCTGTGGAAGCATGAATCCTGTTGTTGTAGGCGAATTGAGCAAGGGGAAGGTCGTTAGCCCAGGTGTCCTGTGCAGCTGCAGCATAGCAGTGCAAGTACTGTTCTAAGTCTTGGTTAACTCACTCAGTTTGTCCATTGGACTGGGGATAATATGCTGTGGAGTGACAGGGGGAAATTTTTAAAATTGATAGGAGTTCACTCCAGAACCGCGCTGTGAACTGTGAGCCCCGGTCACTGATGATCTCCTGTAGGAGATTAAACATTGAAAACACATGATTCACAAAGAGATGAGCGGTTTCTATCAACATAATCGTGGAAGCACAGGGGATAAAAAGGGAAAACTTAGTGAAATGATCAACCACCACCATCACCTCCATGAACCTGTTAGAACTGGGGAGTTTGACAATAAAATCCACGGAAACCAATGTCCATGGACCCTCCGCCTGTTGCAAGGGGCGTAGGAGACCATTTCTTCCTGAGCGGTCTGACTTAGCCTAAGCTCAAGTAACACAATTGGCAATCCAGTCTGGAACTTCCTTAGTTAAAACAGCCCAATTGTAAGTCTGCTTGATCAAATCGATGCATTTCTTATTTCCAAGATGGCCAATCTTTGGGAGGGTCATGATGCGCGCGAAATAACTCAGCTCTGAAAAGAGGGGGAACTTAAATTCGTGACCTAAAATAAATGAGGTTCTCCACTAAGGAATACAGGGAGTGTTTTTTATTTTGGAGGGTCAATTGCTCAAATAACTCCACTCCTTCAGGACAGGCCATTTGGGCTGCTAAGACCTATGTAATGAGAGGGGCGTCGGGAGCAAGGGCAACTGAAGAAACAACAGGGGGAACAATCGACAAGTTTTGAGTGGTGGGGATCAATGTAACGAGGTCAACTTCCTCTGGGTCTGAGGGACAGCGGGCCAGGTTGCAGCTAAGAAAATTGGGTAATTACGTTAAGTGCAGCTTTTACAAATTTGTATTTTTAAATAAAACTTCATAAGTCCCGATGGGTGCAAGCTTGCCAATGCACCAATTTCTGGGGTTCACAGAAATACAAGAGATCTTGGTGATCCGCGCACACAGTTAACTCATGCTGGGCACCATGCAACAGATACCTCCAATGAGTCAACGTCCATGCTATGGCTGCAAAATCTTTATCATAGATGGCCCAGGATTGCTCCAAAGAAGAAAATTTTTGGGAAAAGTAGGTAACTGGATGTTCCAAGCTATCATGCTTTTGGAGCAGAACTGCCCCACTGCCACCAAGGAGGCATTTCATGCAACGATATATGGCTTGGTAGGATCTGCATGTTTCAGGACTGGCGGTTGATAAAAACACCTCTTTGATTGGCTCAAACACCTGCTGGAATTTGGGCGTCCAACATAACGGCACATTCTTGCCAGTGAGGGGGTGGAGCGGGGCAGCTAACTGGGAAAGGGCCAGGGAAAATTTATTTAGGAAAATAATGGTGCCCAAGAAACTCCATAATTTTTATGGGTTATTAGAGTTGGCCATTCATGGATAGCGTCCAACTAATTGGGCGGAATTGCGTAGCTTTCCTTAAGGACTAGGTTCCCAAAAAATTCCTCCTTATAGAACTCGCATTTGGAAGGCTTGACAAACAAGCCCGCCTTGTGCAAAGCAGCCGTGACCACTTCCAAGTCTTTTGCATGTTGTTCTTGAGTTTAGGGTGAACCAGAATGTCAACAATATATGTAACCATGCAAGAGAAATGGAGATCGCCCAGTACACTGTCAATCATCTATAGAAATGTAGCAGGTGCATTCTTTAACCCAAAGGGCATTATTTTATTTAACCGAGGTAAGCTGACCAGGGGATGGACATTAACGAACTAAAACTAAATATCATAATAAAAAAATAACGATTTAAACAAAATGCCCAAAATGGATGAATTGATTGAATCATGCCTATCAAAATATCCAACCAGGTGGGCAGCAAATCTTGCTATCCCTCCATGGTGGACAGGGAGGGGGGATCGGGGGGCTCATCTTTTGCCACATCCATTTTATCCCAGAGTAGGGTGCGTGTTAAGGCAGATAGTAGGGGTGTGGGGGCATCGGCGGTATTGGGTTTGATATTCTTGATGCCTGGAACTTCTGAATAGTTGCCAGCCATCATAATGGCAACGATGTATTTGGCCAAAGCATCTTCAGCTTTGAGCCGGGAATCTGGGAGTTTAACAAATGTGGCAATGTTGGTTCAGGTTATTTTTGCCTTCAGATTCCGTGCTACTGTTACCACATTTTGGATGGCTTCAGTAACATTTGTGTGTAAAGTTTTCATATTGATCTTACTTTGTGTACTAAGATCTTTGGGGATAACAGGAGGTGGAATTCCTCCTGCGAGCGCAGCCACAGATTTGGTGGCAGCTTTGCGGAGCAGACGGAAATCTGGTGTGGCAGCTGCTTCTACTGCAAGCTGGTGATCGCTTTAGAACGGTTTGGCATTAGGTTGTGGGACATATTTCCAAGGCAGGAATTTTGCATCCAATTCTGCGTTACAGAACCTTTCAACTTGCAGTTATGGTTCCTCAATGACGTTACCTAATTTGTCAATTTCATCCAATGATTCCCATGGGTTTTGGTTGAATTGAATTGGGGAATCAGCGTACAGTTGAGGTTTGTTCAATTCATTTGCGGAAGCATGGGATCAAACTGGGATCCTATCCAATGCTTGATTGGAGGAATTATTTATGGCATTGGGGTGAGGAGGAGGCTGATTGGTGGCTGCAGGTGTAGCTGCAGCAACAGGCTTTGGGGGTGGAGGAGGTAGGATTGTGCCCCATACCTGAAATTGTACAGAGTGGGCAGCGGATTGGAGGTTGGCGGATGAGTCATCCAATCCATCTGAAGTGGTTGAGTAGGGGCACTTGCATTTTGAGTGATCTAACTTGAAACATGACAGACAGATCGTCCGCCCGCCCTCAATGCGGGCCCAAAATGGATGGTCAGGGGCAGATAGGATGGTGGCACAAGGTGGAATTGCCAAAGAAATGTTAGTAAATTCAGGGCTTATCATGGCATATGCCTGAGGCCCAGCAAGTCGTGTGGCCCCATTTGGAACCACAAATTGTAAGATGGGGTTGGAGCCATAGTCTGCCAAACCATCCATCAGCTCCTGGTGGAGCACTTCAGGGGGAAGTGGGTGGGCAGGCCAGAAAACTGGACCACCAAAGTGGTGTCCACTGGGAGCTGAGTCCAAGTTGTGGGGAGAGGGGTGTCCTGGAATACCAGGGGCACATTTGCTGCAGTGGCAGCGTCAGCTTCACAGGTGAAGCCGAGGTCAAAATACCCCTTGTAGGGGCAGAAATCAATAAATCCAGCAGTTATCATCACCACCTGTGCCATTTTGACAATGACTTAGTTGTGGTATGGGAATAGTTTCCCATATTCGACCCTTAGGCCATAGCACATGTTGCTCCAGGGGAACACTAGGGGGCAGCGTGGTACCGCTTGGGTACAAGCAAGGTGGGCGTCCAGGTCCTTGGGTGGAACAAATTGGCCCATAGGTTTGAAATGACTGGGTGAACCAGTCCAAGCGCGTATTCCTGCCGGACATAAAATGGGGGGTGTTTCACCGCTGCCTCACACTGGAGCAGTTGGCAGAGAATCTGAAGACATTGGAGCGAAACTACAACGGGCAAATTCGATTTGTTTTATAATTTTGTGTAATTTGGCTTGGAAAGTTATGTTGAGCGGAACCCAAAGGGCATTATACGGAATTGAAAAAATGCCTGCTTCATTCAGGTTGCAGTTAACCATTCTTGCCCTTCCATCACCCAAATCTGGTTGAAGGCATTGAAAAGATCCAACTTAGAAAACACACAGAGATTCAGTGATTGCTTAACTGATATTCTGCTACAGGGCAGAGGGTAGGGATCGTGAACTGTAACTTTGTTTAAGTGTCCATAATCCATGCAGTGATGGAGGGAACCATCAGATTTTTTTTGGTGAAGATAATGGGAGACATGACTGGCGATGTCTCCTTAAACAACCACCCTTTTTTAAGCATATAATTTAACCAAGTGTTAAGTGCAACCTCCTCCTCCGCTGTGTGGGGTTAGAACAGAAAGTTGATATTCACCAACTTCACCATCATTCTAAATCACAGGTCAAATTTAGTATGAGGAGGCAGACAATCCGCCTTTTTGGAATTGAAGATACTTTGATAACACATTAAATCTTTGGGATCATCTGATGGAAAACCCACAGGAGAAATGAGAGAAGTATATGGAGCTGCGACCTTGTGTTTTCTTAAGAGTGTTGACTAAGGAAATTACCCTCCAGTTGATCATTAGTGAACGACAACATGATTGACTCCAGATGGATTCTAACATGTTGTCAGCACCACCATTCAAACCCAAGATCACCGGAAACACAAAGTTTGGCATTGCGAAAAACTGATCACAGAAGCTAAACTGGTTTACTGAGAAAGAATCTAGCCGACATACTAGATATGAGGTCTGGGAGTCTGCAGAAGCAACCATCACTGAAGGACCTACATACAGATCAAGCTCCAATTGTTGGGCTAGTTCAGTACTCATAAAATTGCCTTCAGCTCCAGTATCCACCAAAGACTCAAGGGAGATGTGGTGATATCTGATAATAATCTTCATAGATAACAAGAAATAAGCGAAGTTTTATTTATTGGTAGATTTGGGCATTTCTATTGCAACTGAAAAAATGCAGGCAAATTGGGGGGATGTCAGGTGACTTTTCTGGAGTAAAGTTGAGAAGAACAAGGGCTTGGGAATTGGCTTCCTCCATATGGGCTCTTATTGATTCATTTATAGGTGAACCAGGATAACCCAACTCCGACGCAGGAGTAGTGATGGGCTCTGAGGCCAGAACTAACAAAGGTTTAATGGTAAAAACTGTATCCGCGTTGTTGTTGGGTAGTCCTATCATAAAGTTTCCCCCTAGATAGTGGGAAGTATAGCAAGGGGAGGCGTTAAAAGTGGTTGCAGCATTACATATTTGATCCACCATTCCTTTCTTGGTGGACAAAACCTTATGATGGTCAGAAACCAAATCAAACCCTGATATAAAGATTGCCTGAAGCATGTCATTTGAGAGATCTAGTGTGGGAGCCTGTTTGTGGAAGGTAGAGATCAAAGAAGCCAAGCTGGGGGCTTCGGCCATAGTAGAAAGCAATTAAAATAAACAGTCTGAGTGCGACACAGGGGTTTTAAAGCAGCTGATATTACAGCAATCAGTGAGGTGGGATCACCCACTTGTGAAGAATAACGCAGAAGGCCTTGTACCAACCGACGGGCATCCCCTTCTTCAGCATACAACAAAGAGACCCCTTGTTGGGCATGGGATAATTCAGTGGCATTGTTAAGGGCAATCACAGAATGCATTTGCACCTCAGCGAGGGCGCCCAGAACATGATTCACAATATTTTGGGAAGGAACAAGTGAATTTTCTTCCTGAATATTAGGTGGGAGAGGTAGTAATCCATGAGGCTCTGCCAGCTTGGAGATGTTTCTCCAAGATATAGCGGATACTACCCACAAAATTGGCAAGTGACCAAACGAACAATAAAATGCAGATTACTGATTGCACGTTCATATGGTAAAGGGTAACCAATGTGGCACCCACCTCAAAGAGCAGGGCGGAAGTGGCTGAAAACAATGGTTGGTCAATTATGTCATGAAAACGGCAGAAGAAGTTTAGACCAGCCTGCCAGTTGGGATGCATGAGCACCCAAAAAGCAAGCCAGAATGCCAGAGGCATTGCCACACATATGACCTTGTATGGAGCCGCAAATTAAGAAACAATAAATCATTTGTTAGTGTAGGGCAAATGTGGATAGCAACCCAATAATGAACCAAATGGAGACAAAACCAGACAATGGTGGTCTTGCAGTGGATTGTACCACTGGGATAGTTTCTATAGGGTTACTGGTGGGTGGGTTCAATACAAACAAAAGAGACAAGGGGGAAGATTCTTGCTTGGAAATGGTGGATTTAAGGCCACAAGATCCTAGTATATTGATGGCGCATAGTAAACATAAGGAGATTGAATTGCCAGAAGTATCTGGCTCGCTAAATCCAGTTGACGATGGTGGGAGTCATAATAATCATCAATACTGGTAAAGCCCATCTGGTATGGGACCAACAGGCCACCAGAGTAATGCCATTGGGAATATGGCCAGATGGATATCAATAAAGTAGAAATTGATAGTTTTAGCGGCAGAATTTTATTGAAAGGAAAGTGAAGAAAATTGATTAAAAATTTTCTCAGTGTGATGCAACTGATTAAATAGTGGTCAATTGATTCAAGAACAAGCAGGTATTGGTTACCTCAAGTTCAGCCTAACCAGCAAATTTTTCAGGGAAGGGTGTCAGGGACTGGTGTACTACTGATCTGGTTGGGGGTAGCTAACCATGAGTTAGCATAACCAAGGGGTTTAGCCCAGTATGACAAGGACACTAGAGGTGTCCAGGTATAAGGAATGGTGGGTAAGCTGGTATGGGAGTTGCTTAAAGACATGGCTTTAAAAGGAGAAAGTTGGAAGGGCGTTTCTTGTAGGCTGGGGTGGTAGATTGGTAATGATAACACTTTAGTAAATAAACTTAATAGTGTTTGCATTATAAAAATAATTTTACTGACCGCAAAGATTAACCAAATGAATGTTTTGGTTTTATATACCATCCAACTTCCTGGACTTACCTAAGCTTAATTGATTTTAAACAGTGCACTATTCTTCTCTGGAGCTTATGGGATTGCAACTTGCATGTGATTTTGAAAGGCAGTGGGAATCGTCTCAGTCTCATCATAAATTCAAAATGGTGCGATTACTTGACTTAATACTATTGCAAAATAAAGTAATTTAAATGATTAATCAAATATTTTCACTACAATCATTACTTTAATATTCAATCATTCAATCTAACTTCATCACGTATCATATTGATCTGACTGACAATATCTATAATCTTAGGAATTCCACTAATGTCAGGATTTACCCTGACAATGGGGGCAGATAATCTCAATGGGAACCAACATTGAAGGATTTGGCGGCAGGCCGAGTCACTGTTGGTTCAACCTCAAACGTCTGAACTGAGGCTCAACTGCATTTCAGTGGTTAATGATGGTGCCTTGCCCAACAAGCAATGGGAATTTCCCCAGGGTCACCCCACGTAGGGGCGTTCCCAATTATTTTGGAAATGGGTTCAGGATGCCCAACCTGCCCATTCCCAGTTGCTGAGCCGTTCATTTGGTCAAAAGAGTTGCATCAGCTGCAGCTCCCAATATGCTGGATGGGAGCTTCAAACTATCGTTGATGGTTTCAGATGATACTACCTGAACATTGGGGATCATTCCCAATGATTTTGAGAGGGGGTTAGTTTTGACAATCAAATTGCTGGCCAAATCAGAACTGTCAGCGATTCTGGCCAATCATTCAATCTTTATCCCTTTTTGATGATAATGGATTCTGATCATCAGGCTTGATTTCCATCAGTTTTGGACCAATTGACTTTGATTCAGTGATCTTGGCGCATATTTCCCTGATCCAGTGGACAAGTTCAGTTGAAAAATGTGTGCATTGGGGGAGGAATCTGAAGAGGGAGAGCTGATACCCTGCGCTCATCTACCATGTGGGTGAGGTCTCCTGGGTGACGAGGGGTACAGCCACCCTTTTCAGACCTTTTTTACTTGAAAATGGGAAGATCGCCCAATCCACACACAGGGGATGTTCCCTGGGACTTATAAGAAGCTTGTTGTAGAGTTTATGGTATGAGATAATCAGCACAATTAGAGACATTTTGCCAGATTTTTTAACTTAGCTTCTTGTGGATGAATTTCATGATAGAGTCTCCTGAGTCATCTATTACTTACCCATCAAAATAATAGTGGTGAAAAGTATTTAAAGAGTGATTACAACTGCCTCTGGGGTAAAGAGGTAAGCCTTAAAAGGTATATTGTATGGATTTGTTATAATATATTCATTTAACTCTAAGATAATGCGCTCTAAAAGTGGGAAAAGCAGTGATAAAAAGAACTTAGAAACCTTTAAGTCAAGGAAAAGGTTACCAAAGTAGTATTTAAATGATAAATTTTAGATGCGTCTGTAGGAGAAACTAGCTAAAAGTACAATTAGGAAAAAGATAGAAAGTGCTCATGATCAGAATTATAAAATAACCTTTTGCCCAAAAATGGCGCTTTTAGTTGATTTAGAATGGCCAATTTGATAAAAAATATGGGGTAGAGACTTTTAACCTGTTACAATAATTGTAGCAAATTTATAAGCACTGAAAACCCTTGGGTCACTTACTACTTTTTAATGATTAGTCATATGGTTCAATAAAGTATATTTCAATATTTTTTATCAAAAATTAATGTTTTCTTATAAAAGAACTTATACACAGTAAATTGGCTTTTTGCCTTCATTTGGAGAACTCAAAGTGTTGCATTGTTAAGCTTCTATCTTTGAGCTCAATGGTGCTATAGCCAGAAAGATAACAGTCTTTTCTTATAGCCAATAAAACAAATGACAAGTATATTTTTTATTTTAAAGGCTGATAAGTCACCATTTTTGTCCCGTCAGCTAGAGTATCTTTCCAATAAGTAAGTATAGAGAAATGGACTTAGTGAAGTCAAGTACCAAAATGAGATATAAAATGAATGATGTAACTATATTATAGTATAAAAGAGGTTTTTTATATTTCATACATAACAATATAAACCCCAAAAGAAAAGGGGTTAATAAAAATAATAGAGGTGGAAATACAGAAGGGAGGATCTTGGTTAGGTAATGCATTCTGGATAGTATAATACTTTATAACATATTTTTGATCTGTAAAATGTAAGTCAAATGTACTAATTCAGATCAGACTTGGTATCACTTAGGTTAATCATTGGGCACATTTTTGACAATCACCCTTTTATAAGCTCATTTTAAGCTATTTACTCATGTGCCACCTTGAGTAATGGTCGCCTAAAATCTGATGATCCTTCATTTTAATTAGGCAGTATTGTATCTTGTGGTATCTTAGGCTTATCTTAGTCTGACGGAATTTTCCTAAGGTCTATTTAGCTGTACCAACTATCAATTTTTCTGGGTGATAAATCGAGGTAGCTCCTTTAACATCCTTCTTGGGTATAGGCGTCATTTCTTTCATGGGAGTTGAATGGTCGATACTTTTCCTATTATGGACAATACTCTGATACCTGGCATGCATGGACATTATCTTGTCTCTTGACTGAATTTGATGAATCACTTTCTCCTTTTCTTGTTAATTTGCCATCTCATGAACCTTGTTCATCTATTTTTGCTCTTTCTTATCCTCTTTATTAATTGAATAGTTATTTAGATATTTTAAGATTTCATACTAAAAGTATTGTAAAATTGACATATAGGACGTGCACTCAACCTATTAGACTCATTCTTGATGTTTATAAATTTGATCCATTGGATTTATGTGCAATGACGTCTTGTGCTCCTTTTCCTATTATACTATACTAGTGATTCTAATTAAAAGTACATCTTTCTCTCTTTTTAGTATGCTAGTGCTATCTCTATCTCTTGTCTTCATTTTATCAAAAGAATGTTTTTTAGCGCTTGTCACAACTATTTTTGGTGTGGCTTCTTTGCTCATATTGGGTCTTTCATAGTGTGAAATTATTCTAACACTCAGAAAAGTCTACTGGCATGAAAATTTAGTTGCTTATTTATTAAACAAACCTTGATATTTCTTTGTTTAACGAAAATAAAACATTTAAGCCTTAGGTTTATTAGGTTTAGAAGGAAAATGCCTGATTATTCTGGTGAAAGTTTACAATTTTTAATTTCTGATGATTTAAATAAAAGGACCCTAACTCCATCTCTAATAGTATGACTGTGGACCTCAGGAACAATGTTTTGAGGAGACGATTACCCTTCAGATGTTAAACACCTACTGAAATTGGAGCCTTATCCGTGGCAGAGCCCTGACTTGAAAAACTACTTACCAATAAGCCAGATTACCCTCTTGTCACTTGGCTTATACAATTACAGATTAACTCTTTGAAAAAGCGCCAAATTATACTTTTTATAGCATTTAAATCAGATTAGCAGTTAACTTTGGAGCTTCAATTGACGATGAGTTTCTTGCTTTTGCTTCAGCTAGAGTGGCGGCGTACCCTCCCCCTTTGAATCTCATGATCAGTTAAGGGGCCACGTAGTACATGCGCACCCTTCTTCCTCAAACGTCAACTCTTCTGGTGGTCCAAAGTTTGAGAATCCTTTGTATGTCTTTAAATCTGTTATCTAAAATGAAATAAACCTTTGACAGTTTACTAAGGCTGAATTCAGTTCATTAATATGGGAAGCTGTAGTATCAGTTGATACCAGTGCTTTTAGTATCAATTATCAGTCTTAAGTTGGCTGAAGCCCTTTAACTTCCTTTATTTATTTATAATTGAGTTAGGCTCACCAGGGGATTGTCACTATTGGTATGAGCTAAAAAGCGTTGGAAGAGGGAAGTTAGAAGTTAGAGTAAAATTTTAGACACCCCAGAGTAGACAGGCTACTCCTGTTGTCAGCCAGTACCGCCAGGAGATTGGGGGTGGGTATCCTATTCCATAAGCCTTCCCCTATGATGGAAAAAGTGTGGAGGAAGGGGTCTGTATGTAGAAACCAGACTGGGAACCATGAATCAACGATTATTTGTTGCTTCATCTTCATTTATCCATAGAGCCAAGCTTAAAAGTGTTCCGGTGAGTATAGGTGAAATCTGTTGACTGTCCCGCGAATAATTATAGCAGTTTTCTTGAAGGCATCCAGTGATACTATGTGTATAGTTCACAGTGTGATGGTGAATATAAGGGAGCGGAGTGTGGGTGGTACAGGGGACTCAAAGGAAGTGCGAGGTGGCTTCTAAAGATTGACAGCTCCTGGTTGTTATGAGTTTTAAGCAGACTCAAAACTTCACACAATATGGATCAAGATGGAGGGCATGCTTTGAGGCGGTGGTTTAAGGTGCCATCCTTTTTACACACTGAACATGTCACATGAAGAGAGTTGTAGTGGTCCGCTATCCTGTAGGTTCATCTGAGGCAGCGCCAGGTGTTTGCTCTTACCATTGGCTGGAGGAGTGGGTGATGTGTGAGCCTCCATATTGCCTTTTATGTCATGAGGTTAGAAGGGATATTGTCAGGGATATGGCAGAGAAAGTTTAGACTGTATTACAATTGGGATGCAAAAGCGCCAAAAAGCAAGCCAGAAGGCCAGAGGCATTTTCTCTCAAATGACAGAGTATGTGCAGGGAGATGGGTGATTGAGCGCTGGTGAATTACAACTTTAAGAAGAATCCAGCAAGAAACCAGGGTGTTGCAACTCCAGACCCATTGGGCCTTAAAGCAGAGAGTTATACAATCATAGTTTCCAGTATGGATTCCTCCATAGGAGAGTTTAGTACCAAAATGGAGAAGAAGGGGCAGATCTTCACGTGGAGTGGATACAGATGGGCCCACAGGATTCCAATATCCTACTGGTGGGTGGCCTCAACAATAGGTTTATGTTCCCAGAAGTTTCTTAGCAATACTCTCAGCTGCTGCGCTAGGAACTATAGTTACTATCATGACTGTTATTGCACAGCCAAAGTAAAACTAAGGGCCACATTTTTAGTGCTATAGGTAGTTTGGCAAGGAAAAAAATTGATTAATAAAAATATCATTAACTCAGGAAGATGATTTAATGAATGGTAAATTGAGAAGATTGACTTTCAATTTTTTCAGTGTGTTACAACTGTTTAAATAGACAATCGATTTGTGGAATAACTTAGCAAAGCATGGAATCAGGGCCCTCAAGATTCGACCTACCCTGGAAAACTTGGAGGAGAAAATGAATTCAATTTGAACTGACGTTGAAAAAGTTGGCGGCAGGGTGAGTTGATGTCAGTTTGACCTCAGATGCCAAAATTGCAGTTTCACTGCATTTTCAAAGTTACCACAATGGCACCTTTCCTGATGGCAATGTGAACCTCCCAAGGCCACCGCACATAGGGGCGGTCCCTAGAGGTAAGAAATGGGGTTATGATCCCCAACCCGCCCACACCTGGTCACTTTGGCATCCATTCGCCAACTTAGATGCATAAAATAATGATCCTAATTTTTGAGGGGGAAGTTTTGGGCTATTGGTGACTTTTGACTATAACCCAATTCCATCAGTGAGTTCTACCAATGATTTGACATTTGAGGCATTTATCTTAGGAGTAATGCCCATCAGGTATAGTCCCTGATGTTTCAAGGGAGGTTTCATATTGGCAACAACAAACCCAATGGCCCAATTCCATTAGCGAGTTTAATTGATGATCTGATTCTGGACACATTTTATCAAGAGGTACACGCCTATTGGGCTTTTTCCCAGAAGTTTTTGAAGCAGGATCTAAACCAATGACAACTTTTCCTAATGGCCCAATGCCACTGGCGAGTTTTGCTGAGACTTTGACACTTGAATCCCTAATTTCTGCATGTGTGTGCCCGTTGGGCTTTGTTACCAAGGTTTGTGGCTTCAAGTTTTTTATTTTGAGGGCTCATTGCCATCAACTTCATAAGAACCTTTAGGCACATGGGGGTGGCAGCCTTCAAATATTTCCGGCGCAAATTTCTTCAAATTGCCATAATAATTCAATAGAGGAAATTGTGGGGACAGGTGGTAGGATTTTCAGAGGTAGTTCTGTTACCTAACGCTCATCTACCACATGAGCGAGATCGCCCTGTGTGATGAGAGGAACAGCTGCCCTCTTTGGACCCGTTTTAGTGGGTAATGGGAACACCACCCGGTCTAGGCAGAGGGGACGCTCCCCAGATTTACATTATCATTCCCTTTTGCCAAAGGGGGCGCCACTACAGGGGAACTGCATGAGAGCAACATTTTTGGGGCTTTGGGTCCTTGATCGCCATTAAAGTAGCAATCTTTGGGGGAGGTTGGGGAGCTTTGGGGTGGGAGGTGTGGAACGCCTCGACCATCTCCAAGCAATTTGCACAATCTTTGTCTCTAACTCAACTGTTCTTATAGGTTAGATAGCCCTTCCAAGCAACAGACACTGGATAGACCTTTGAGGTTTTCGGGACGCCAGGAAAACCTCTACTTCAGCTTTCTCTGCACCCTCAATTACAATCAGCTCTGGATTTGAGGGGATTTCCCACAAGAATGGGGACATCTGAGACACGTGGAAAACTGGATGTTGCTTCCAGTGAGGTGGAAATTTCAAACTTAAAACGCCATTATCCTATCTTCCCCCATAAAGTGGGGACCCAAACGCTTAATTGCAAAATTCCTCAAGGGCACCTGCACCCACAAATGATGCATGTTGAGCATGACATATGAACCCACCTCTATTTTATGTGCTGTGGATGCTTCTAATCTGCAAACCGTTTGTAGTCACTTATAGCCCTAGTTAGATGCTCTCAAACCATGGATTGTGTGGCCCAAATATGCTTGTATGGTCAGCGCTGGCCGGGACCTCTAGGAAAAGGCACTGACTGACTGAAAATGAGGGGTTGTACCCCAAGATTGCTTCATATGGAAACCCCAGTAGAGGCATGCGTTTACTTACTATATGCAAACTGAGCGAGGGGGAGGTCATCAGCCCAGGTATCCTAAGCGGCTGCAGCGTAGCACTGCAGGTACTGTTCCAGGTTCTGATTAACCAGTTTAGTTTTTCCATTGGATTAGGTATGGTATGCAGTGGAATGACAAGGCGCAATTTTCAAGATAAACAAGAGCTCATTCCAGAACCATGCCATAAACTAAGGCTCACGGTCGCTGACAATTTCATGTGTAAGACTGAACATAGAGAACACATGGCGCCCAAAAAGATGGGCAGTTTCTTCTGAAGTAATAGTGGAAGAGCATGGAATGAGAAGGGAGAATTTTGTGAAGTGATGACAACCATCATCACCAAGATATACCCATTGTTACTGGGAAGTTCAATGATAAAATCCATGGACACCAATTTCCATGGACCCTCTGCCTGTTGTAAGGTGTGAAGAAGACTATTTAATTCATGACTGGTCTAATTTTTCCCGCGCGCAAGTTACACAGTCTGCAATCCAGGCCAGAACATCGTCAAAAATTTGCCCAATTATATGTACACTTGATATAGTTTATAAACTTTTTATTCCCAGTAAGTCTGACTGAGGTGGTATCGTGATGAGCCTGAATCACTTCAGCTCAAAGAAGGGGGAAACCCAAACCTGTGACCAAAATTGATTGAGGTCCTTATCCAAAGATTATAAGGAATGTTTTGAATCAGGGAGGAACAACCTCTCCAGAAGGTCCAAATCTTGTGCAAAGATGTTTGGGCTACTAAAACTCAAGAGATTAGAGGCGTGTTAGGATCTAAGTCCACTTCCAAAATCATTTGAGGTACAAAGGATAAGATTTGGGTGGGGGGAATGATTGTGGCCAGATCCGCCTCATCTAAGTCAGCAGGACAATGTGCAGGGTTACGACTTAGGAAGTCAGGAAGAACATTTAACACTCTTTTTACAAATATATACTTGAAGTTGAAGCTACACACATCCTAGTAGGTTCAAGCTGCCGGTGTGCCAACTTCTGTGGCTTGCAAAAATAAAGAAGGGCTTGGTGATCCATGCGCACTGTTAACTCATACTGAGCGCCCTATAAGTGATACCGCCAAAGGGTCAAGGCCCATGCTATGGCTTCCAGCTCCTTATTGTAAATGACCCAGGACTGTTAAGTGGGAGAGAATTTGTGGGAATAGTAGGCAATTGGATGTTCCAACCCATCATGCTCCTGAAGTAAGACAGCCCTACCACAATGGATGAGGCATTACATGCTATGACTTAGGGTATGGAGGGGTCAGCGTGTTTTTTCTGATGGTGGGGTGATAAGAACACCTCTTTAATTGACTTAAATGCCTGTTGGCACTCAGGCGTCCGACAAAAGGGGACATTCTTACCTGTGAGTGGATGAAACAAGGCGGCTAATTGAGAAAGGACAGGGGAAATTTTTTAAGAAAATGATAGTACCCAAAAAAGCTTCTTAATTGCTTTTGAGTTGTTGGGGTTGGCCATTCGCGGATGGCATCTAGATTGTTGGTGGGAATGGCATAGCCAGCTTTTAAGATGAGGTTTCCCAAGAAAGTAACTTCTTACTTATTTTAAATTTAAATCTATTGCGGGGAAGGCCGACCATGGGACGGACACTTTCTGAATATGACTCAGAAGAGACAAAACTTAGTACCAGGGAAGGCACCCCAGAGAAGCGATGCTATCTCTTGTTGCCAGCGGGAACGCCACTTATGGGGAGGGGGAGGGAACGTGTGAAGGGGCCGTAGCCACAATTGAACACGAGTGGAGGAAGGGGTCTGATTTGATGAACCAGACTGGGAACCAGGAGGAGACCAGCTGTCGGCGACGTGGTGGGAGGTATCCAAACATCCACGCTTGATTTTGATCTACCAAATGAGATTGGAATCTGTGGACAGCTTCTGAGAGGGTGGGGGTGGAGCCTGCGATGGCATCTAAGACAATCATGTGGATGGTCCACATGGCGATTGCAACCACCAAAGCATGGAGGGAGGGTGGAAGGGAGGAGGCCATTGATAGAGCAAACATATCTCTTGACAGACTGAAGGGATGCGTTTGATTCTGGCCCAGCAGACGTTGAACTTCGAGCCATATCACTTTAGAGGTAGGGCACTTCTCCAGGCGGTGGAACAGCGTTCCATACTGGCCACACATGATGCAGGATGAGTGTAAAGCGTTAGAGCGCTCAGCCATATGTTACACCCACCTCAGGCAGCGCCACACATGCGAACAGTTTTGAGGCTGCAACAGAGGACGGTGTGCGTATTTCCAAATAGTCTTCTGAGTCTCAATAGAGAAAGGGATGTCCATCATGTCCAGGTAGTCCACCCTGGATAGGACATGGGGCCGTGTGGGGATCACGCCATCCTGGATGAGTAGCCCCTGTACCTCTTGTGTGAACTGAGGAGAGAGGCGGCCTCTCTGGGCTGTGTGTCCGCTAATACAAATTCTCCACTCAGCGCTCCGCATGGAGATGAGGATTCGTTTGTAGTGGGTTTTAGTCCCGTGAGGGCCTGTAGCCGATGGGTGTGAAGCGAGGTATTTCATCAGGGAGTGGGGGTTCAATGGGTTGTTGAGGCCCAAGGCTTGGGAGAACTTGGAGTGGGCCGCGCGGGACCAGTGTTGGGAGGGGAGCGTAGGAGCGGTGACGGCCGCTATCCAGGTACCCAAGATCTTGGCAGCATGGGCTCTGAAGTCTAGCAGACCCATGCCACCATGATGATGAGGGCCGAACATGACCTCTAGCCATACTGGTGGAGGGCGGCTTGACCAAAGCCATCCTTGCAGCAAAGCATACAGGGATTTGAAGAAGCTTGGGGAGAAGGGGATGGCGTGGGCTCCGAACCAGACTTTGGATAGGAGCATAGAGTTGGCAAGAACAACCCTGCCAGTGAGGGTAGTAGAGTGGGCTCTGAGAGAGGCGATTCGCTTTATCACGTTGTCCAGAATATGGCTCTCCATTACTGCTGACGCGTATCCGCCTGCCTCCATCCACACGCCCAGATGGCGTACCAGTCCTATGGTAGGGCGTGACACGAAGGGGAGCACCAGTGGGGCGGTGTGTGTTGAGCTGGTAGGGCGAGGACGTGGGCAGGCAGTTGGGCCAGGTTGGGAACTAATTGCTGGGGCCCAGCAGTTCTGAGACTGACCAAGGAGGATGATTTCGGTTTTTGGAAGCGTTCAGTGCCACGTTACTTACCTGGGAATACTCCTGGATGAGAGCTTCAAGCGCGCGTGCATCTTTGTTATTAGACACCCCCACCACACAATCATCTGTGAATGCCATCATCTTAATTGGGGCTTGGCCTGGCACATGGACCCCAGTGAGTTGGGCATTCACATTTCGCAGTAGTGGGTCAAGGCTGAAGTTGTATAAGAGTGGGCTGAGGGGGTCCCCTTGTCGCAAGCCCCTTTGAGGGCGGACTACTTATGTTAGGAAGCCAGGGCCACGTACTGCCATTGTTGCAGATTCCGTGAGTAGCATCACCCAGTTGATGAAGCAAGGGGGTAGGCGGAATTGATGGAGGCAGGCCCTGAGGTATTCCCAGTTTACTCTATCATAGGCCTTCTGTTGGTCCAAGAATACAAGTGCCCCAGAGGCTGTGGACTGGCATGCGTTAGCCACAGAGTGCACATTACCCCAAATTGACCTTCTGGGTATGAAGCCAAATTGCTCTGGGGAGATGGTGGCAGGAGCTATAATTCCTAAACGGTTATCCATGATTTTTGAAAAAAAAATTGTATCCATGTTGGTTAAAGAAATGGGGCGCCAGTTGGCTAAGTCTAGCTTATCCCCTTTCTTGAAAAGTGTGACAGTAAAGGCCTCATGTCCTCCTGGTAGGAGGCGCGTATCCAACAGGCTCTGGTTAAGCAAAGCGAGCAGCAGTGGGGATATATATTTGAAGTATTTTTTGTAGAACTCATATGGGATGCCATCTGGGCCTGGGCATTTCTGGTTAGGTGCACTGTGGATGGCTATCCATAATTTGTTCAGAGTAATTAAATTCATTATTTCCAGGTATCAAGAAATGGTGCGGATGTGGGCTCAGTTAAGAAATTCTGCCACTTCAGCCAGCTGAATTATATTGGATTGGTATAACTTGGAGTAATACTTCTGTGTTTTGATTGCCACTTCAGCTGGCATATCCGCGATGGAATTGTCTGATCTTCACATCTGTGTGCAGGCCAAACTCTGGCATGGTGCAAAAAAAATTTAAAAAAATATGCAGTGCACTTGTTACCCTTTGTGATGCATTTGGCCCTGTATTGAACACAAACCCAATGTTTTTGCTGCCTTTTGAGCGCGTTGAGGTGGGCGGCTGCCTCTGCCCACTTCTGGCCCCATGCAGGGCTGTATCCTGTAGCGGGGATATTGGACTCCAGGTGTGCCAATTCTGCCAGAGCATGTGAAATGATCGCTGATGTGGCTCGTGAGCATCTGGAGGAGAGGTGGCAAGAGTGGCGGATGGTATCCTCTTTGAAGGTTGCCCATGTGGAGATGGGGTCCGCGCAAAATGGTGTTACAAACTCTTTTGCCAAAGTTGCTTCTTCCACCCAAGTGGAAAATCCTGGCGATGCAAGTTCGGGGGGGTGGAGCTTGCACCAATGTGGGGCCCTGGCCACTGTGGTGGGTAGGTGGTAGGTTATTGAGACCAGATGGTGGTTGGAGAATTCCATTTTTGTTGTTTTGAAGTGGGAGATGTGGGGTTGGAATTTCGTCGGTGTTAGGATAAGGTCAATGCAGGTCATGGACCTTAATTGGCCGTTGTGGATGTGGGGGCATGTTATGTTTTCGAGCAGCGGGGCATGTCTTGGCAGTGCATCTATTAACCCAAGGGTGGCCTTTAGAATGCGCAGTTCTATGTGACCCTGGGGGGCGTGGGGTGAGGAAGGCCACCAGTCCATTGGTGTGTTTAGCCAACAGTTCATGTCGCCGACTACAAAAGGGTCTGGGGGTAGCAGGAGGGATTTGACCAATGAGAAAAATTCCTGACGCTCACATGCACCATTTGGGGCATAGATGTTGACGATTGCATGTGCTACATCAGCCCACGAGAAAGTGACAATGAGAACTTGGCCATTTAGGAATGTTTATGACAATAAAAATTTAAAGAGATTGTTTCTCCAAACTAGCACCCCACAGTGCTCTGACCAAAGGGATGTAGGAGCATGGATTTCCAAGCCTCCTTGAACCTCATGGACAGTGGGACTCCTGGATGGCCAGGATATCCACGGGTAAAATTTGTTGTAAAAAACTCAGTTTCCTAGCCCGGGATGGTGAGGCCTTGAGTCCAGCAATGTTCAACATCCCTAAAGTGAAGGTTTCCCCCATCACACCTTAGGTGCGAGGGGGTAGGCACCTGGGCCCACTAGCCTCCTCTAGATCCCCATGGGCCTTCACAGCAGCGCGGGTGTTAGCAGCAACGCTATCAGGATTTTTGTTAATTTTTGTGGAAAGAGTTGCGTTGGCTTTAGCCTTCACTTTTTGTTTCCCCAACGTCAGATGAATTTTTGCAGTGCGGATGAGTTTGGTGCACCGTTGAGTGGGTCAAAAAAAAATTTTAGTTGGGATGGGCCCCAAGTTGGTTTCAACCAGTGCTTGGGTGCAACGATTTAGTGAGATCAAGTCCCTTATCAGATCCTTGGATTGAGTGGCCCAATTGGCATGGGCTTCCCAATCTGATTGGTTGATGGATTCCCAAGTTGCTTCCACTTTGAAGGTTTCAATGTCCTCCTGGCGTTGGGAGTGTGGGATAGCGGTGGTGGCTTTGTCCACTTCCTTGGCCGTGGCCCTGTGGGCCTGCTTGGCCTTCTTTCACTCTTGCGGGAAGATGGGCTTTACCAGTAGGTAGCAGCCTTGTGCTCCCCATGGGAAAGCCTCTTTAGTGCTTACAGTTGGTTCGTAGTGCGCCTCTCTGCTGGCCATGGCTGCCAAGGGGTGCTCTTGGAATGTGACGCCCTCCTTGGTGGGGCATGCGTGCGCCTTATGGCCAAACACATCACAGTGGGTGCAGATGGGGGGCGCGCTGTCCACAGTCACCCGGAATGGGTGGGTGGTATGCCCTTCAATATTAATAAAAGTGGAGTGCGGGATCTGGGATAGGTCCTTCACAATCTCCTAAGTTGGGGTCAGAACTGCAATGGCCTTGCCGGTGCACAGGTGTGGCATCAGTGTGAAACATTGCATTTCGAAAGATTGTATTTCGCCGTAAATGGCGAGACCATCCTTCAGGTGTTGCTCCAAAATGTCACGTTTTACCGTAGTAGGCAAAAAGTCAAACGTGAGGAAAATTTGGTTTGATTTTGTCCATCTGGTGCATTTGGTTTTGATGACCCATTGCCCTTCAGGGAGGTCGACCACTACATGCACCGCAGCAGCCTTGTCTGCTGCCTCTTTGTTTTCAAAACCTAGGTCCAGCCAACAACATGACATGGAGTGAGGTGCGACATACACCGCAGTCAGGAAAAAGGTGTGCACATCTTCACAAAATTTTTCCCATAAAGCCATTTTTGGATGTCCAGAAACATGCAGACTCAATATTCCACCGACAAAAGTGGCTGGGAGTGCGGTGTGTTGATGTACTGGTTGCATCATGCTTGCCATGCAAGTATTTCTGGGGAAATAGTGACCGCCGGTTTTTTAAAAAAATTTTCTATTCCACCAGTTTCTCCGGGGCGTTTTTGAACGTTGGAGGCCGCAGGCCTTCCACCTGCTCCTCTTACCTTACTTGCCCAACTGCTCCCTGACATGAGCGCAGACTAATCTCCTCTGTGAGATTATCAAACTAGATTCAGACTTGAATTGAATAGGTTGCAAAAGTGATTGCAACGAGAAAGAAAAGTTTAACTTCTTACTTATTAAACTCACATTTTGAAGGTTTAGTAAACAGGCCCACCTTATGTAAATAAGTCATCACCACCTTCAAGTCTTTTTATGTTGTTTGGGAGTAGGGGAGTGTACTTTTGATATCGTCAATGTATGCAACCACACATGTGAGCTGGAGATCAGCCAGCACAGTAAAAATAATCCTTTAATTTGTGGCTGGTGTGTTCTTTAGCCCATAAGACATCACGCAAAATGGTAAGATACCCCGTTTTTTCAGATTATGGTAATCCTTTCCTGACCTTCCATCACCCAAATCTGATTAAAGGCATTAACAAGAACATGTTTTGAGAACACACTCAACTTGAAATGCTTGGCCAATTGTCTGTTCCCTAGGGGTGGTAGGGATTGTGAAACATAATTTTGTTAAAGGGACTTTAATCCACACATGGACAATGGGAACCATCAGCCTTCTTGGCAAAGACAATGAGAGAGGCATCTGGGGTGTTTCTTTTAATAACCACTCCTTCTTAAGCATATCTTTCACCTATGCATTGAGAGCAGCCTTCTCCTCTGCTGTATGCGGGTACAATAGGCAGTTTTGTTCACAACCTGCACCATTGTCTGAAACCCCAAGTCAAATTCTGTATGTGGGAGGAGACGGTCCGCCATCTCAGAGTCAAAAATACTCTGATATCCCATCAGTGCTTCTGGAAAATCTGATGGGAGGCCCGCAGGGGAAACAAGGGAAGTGACTGATTCACGGTTTAAGTTTTAGTAAGAGTATCCAGTAGGGAAAATTCGCCTTCCATGTGACCATTAAAGAACGACAGAATATTAGACTCCAGGTGAATCCTTACACGCTGCTGACGCCACCAGCCCACACCCAAAGTTACTGGGAACATGAGGTTAGGCATTACTGTAAGTTGATTGTAGAAACTAAACTGGTGAACAGAGAAAGGTACTGGGCGCCATACTTTATACAATGGCTGGGAGGCCGATGAAGCAACCATCACTACAGGACCCAAGTCCAGGTCAAGGTCCAGCTGTCGGGACAGCTATAAGCTCATAAAGTTACCCGCTGCTCCAGTGTCAACCAAGGCCTCAAAACCGTCTGGTGAGCTCTGATACTAATTTTCATTGGCAATAAAAATAGGCAAAGTTTTATTTATTGGCAGATTCAATTGTCTCCGCTGTAACTTAAGAGATAGCTAGCAAATCAGGGGAAAGGTCGGGCTCTTTTTCAAGGATAAAGTTGTGAAGGAAAAGGGGTTGAGAACCATCTTCTTCAATCTGGACTTTCAATGACTCATCGACAGGTAAACCAGGATAAAGCAACTTGGGTGGAAGGGCAGCGTTTGACCCTGGAACCAATACCAAAATTGGTACATCAACATTATCATTATCAGAGATCTCTTCGTCCAAACTGATCATGAAGTTATCAACTTGCGGGTGAGGAGTATGGCAAAGAGACATTAATGAAAGTTACAGACTTGCACATTTGATCCACTGTCCCCATATGGGTGGACCAAACTTTTTGATGAGTAGAGGCAGAATCCAACGCAGATCTGAAAATTGCTTGGAGCATATCACTAGAAAGGTCAAGAGTTAGGGTTTGCTCATGGAAGGTTGAAACTAAAGAGGCCATGCTTTGGCTTTGGCAATCAGAGAGGTAATTGGAACAAACGTCCCAAACATGACACAGTGGTTTCAAAGTTGCTGATACTGCTTTGACAAGTAAATAGGATCACCTGCTCAAATAGCAGAATGCAAAAGTTCTCATACCCATTCACAGGCTTTGCCTTCAACTGCATCCAAAAGGGCAACTTGCTGTGCATTATATAATGAAGCAGCATTATTTAGGGCAACTGCAGATCGAATTTGCACCTTGGCATGGGCTTCAAGGACCTGATTAGCAACATCTTGGGAAGGGACACCTGGATTCTTCATTTTAGGATGAGCTGAGGGAAGAGTAGCGGCCAATGGAGCCATGCTCTCATGGAGAAATTCCTCCAAAGCATTTCAAATGCTGCTCACAAAATTGGCGACTAACCAAACAAACAGCAGGAACCAAACTAATGACTGCACATTTATTTGGTATTGGGTAACCTCAGCAGCGCCCACCTCTGCAATGAGGGCGGAAATGGCTAGAAGCAATGGACGGCCAATTATGTCAGGGAGACAGCAGAAAAAGTTTAGACTGTCCTGCCAGTTGGGATGAAAAACACTCAAAAGGTAAGCCAGAATGGCAGAGGCATTGCCGCTCAAATGATGTTAGCTTGTGCGAGGAAATGTGTAATGATTAAGTGCTGGTGAATTACAACCATAAAAAGGAACTTGGCAAGAAACCAGGCTGTTGCAACTCCAGACCCAGTGTGCCTTGAAGCAGAGAGTTGTACAATCAGATTTGCCAGTTTGGAATTCTCCATAAGAGAGTTTATTAAAAAATGGAGGTGAGGGGGGCGGATCCTCACCCTGGAGTGGACACAGATGGGCCCACAGGTTTTTTGATATCATGCTGGCAGATGGCCTCAACAATAGGGTTGAATTACTAGAATTTTCTTACACAATAGACCAGTTGACTGCGCTATAAGCTATAGTTACTATCATGACTGGTATTGCCCAGCTAATGTAGGGCCCAAAGGGCCACATCGTTAGCGCCATAGGGAGTTCAGCAATGAAAAAATTGAAATAAATCAAAATACAGTAACTTGGGAAGAAGTCTTTTAATTAATGGAAAATTGAGATTGTTGACCATCAATTTTCTTAGTGTGTTACAAGTGTTTAAATAGATAATTGATTTGTGAAATAAGTTAGCTAATCATGGGATTGGGGCCCTCAAGAGTTGATCTAACTCAGCGAACTTAGAGGGTAAGAAATAAATTTAATTTGACCAACTTCAAAATAGTCGGTGGTAGGCTGAGTCGCTATTGGGTTGACCTCAAATACCCATTTTGTGGTACACTTCATTTCTGACAGTTAGCGCAATGGCATCTTGCGCAACAGGCAATGGGGACCTCCCAAGGCCGCCCCACGTAGGGAAAGTCCCAAGTGGTCAGAAATGGGTTTGGGATACCCAACCCGCCAGCACTTGGTTGCTTTGGCATCCATTTGGCCAAGTAAGATGTATTGAATGACAATACTAATTTTTGAGGGGAGGATTTTGGACTATTGGCGACTTTTGATAATGACCCAATACTATCAGCGAGTTCTGCCAATGATTTGACATTTGGGACATTTATCTTAGGAGGTCCATGCCCATTGGGTTTTGTCCCTGATGTTTTGACGTAGTTTTTAAATTGGTGACAACATTCCCCAATGGTCAAAGATATTGGAGAGTTTAACCAAGGATTTGACACTGGACACATTCTTATTAAGAGTACACGCTTGTTAGTCTTTGTCCCCAAAGTTTTTGAAGCAGTTTTCAAACTGACAACAATGTTTCTCAATGCCCTGATTTCATTGGTGAGTTTTGCTGAGAATTTGACACTTGTTTCCTTATTTACTGAATTTTTGTGCCCATCGGGATTTGTTACCAAGGGTTTGTGTCTTCCAGATTTTGATTTTGAGGGCTCATTGCCATCAACTTTATAAAAAACCTTTAGGCCCATGGGGTGGAAGCTCTCAAGTATTTTGGTGCAAATTTCCTCAATTTGCATACTAACTTGATGGAGGCAATTTTGGAACAGGTGATGGGATCTTCGAAGGGAAAGCTGTTACACATTGCTCATCTACCACATGTGCGAGATCACCCTGTGAGATGAGAGGGACAGCTGCCCTTCTTGGAACCTTTTTTGTGTGGAATGAAAACCACCCGGTTTAGGCAGAAATGACGCTCCCCTGGACTTACAGATATCCAAGGCATCCAGGTAGTCAATCCTTGCAATAGCTGTGACCTTATCATGTATGCCCCTCTGAGGGTGGTGGTCTTGCTTCCCTAGCATGTATCTTGCTCTGGGCCTTCCCCTTCCTTGACTAGTGCCCGTTAATATGACCATCCATCCTAAGTGCCAGATGGTATAGAGGAGGCTTTTGAAGTAAAAGGGGGTTCCATGTGGTCCTGCTTCATTGGGGTAGTTTGTAAGGTAAATAAGCATGCTGGACGGATTGTGGGTGTTGCTTAGCTTGAGTTCCTGTGCAAAATTGGCCCTCGCTGCTCTGGACCAGTGCTGTAAGAGGTATGGGTCTTTTACTTCCTTTATCCAGGTAACATATTATGTGGGTGGCGCGGACCTTAAAGTCTATAAGCCCATGACACCGCTTGAGCTTGAGCTGAAGAGCGTTTCCACTTGTAGAGGTAGCTGGGACCCATGTTACAGCCATCCTTGATTTAGGGCACGAACTGAAAATATGAACGAGGGTGAGAAGGAAATTTTATGGGTGGGGAATCACAGCATTGAGAGGATAAGTTAGTTGGCAAACAGTACTCTCCACATTAGTCACGGTGATCTTCCCTTAAAGGGAGGTGATGCAGTTGGACATCCTCTGTAGTAGGTTACTCTCAATTATCTCATTGGCGTACCCCCTGTTTCCAGCCACATGCCAAGGTGGCAGACAGGGTTGGCAGAGGAGTGTGATGCAAGGGGCAGGATAATTGAGTCGCTACTTTGTGAGGATCTATGTGGCTAAGGTATTGTGATCCAGTTGGTTGTGTATTTTCTTAGAAGGATGATTTTCATTTTTTTTGAGTGATACATTGCTCACATTGAGTACTCCCCCAGGGTACGCTCCAGTTACAGGGCATCTTTGTTACTAGCTATGCAAGCCACACAGTCATTCGCAAAGTGCAGTACCTTGACTGCTGGTTGTCTTGTGAAGTGATGCCCATAAGACTCAAGTCAGTGACGCGTAGGAGTGTATCTATGCTGAAGTTGTACAGCAATGGGATGAGGGGATCCCCTTGATTGAGCCCACTGCACGATGTGATTGTGTCAGTCAGGAAGCCAGGGCCGCAGACATCCATGGATGCTGACTCTGTTAGAAGAATTGCTCAGTCTATGAATCTAGGTGAGAGCCTGAAGGCGCTCAGGCAATTCTTTAGGTATGGCCAGCTGACATGGTCATATGCCTTCTCCTGTACTTGAATAATAGGGCACAAGTTGCTTTAGCTTGGAAGATCTTAGCAACGGAGTTTATATTGGTCCAGATAGATCTCCTTGGTATAACCCTAAGCTGGTTTGAAGACAGGACTTTAGAAGCTGTTTCGTCAAGTCTGGTGGCTAAAAATTTAGTTAAAAGTTTTGTATCTTTATTTGATAGTGCAATTGGACGCCAGTTAGCTAGGTCCAGTTTGTCACCCTTTTTATATGAGTTTTTTTACATAGGCGTATTGTCATCTTGGTAGAAGGTAGGCCTTCATTAAGCACTGATTCATTGATGCCAGGAGGAGGGGGGCAATTTGCTTTATATTTTTTTATAAATTTCGTAGGCTATCCCATCATGTCCTGGGCATTTCCTACGTGATTTTTTTTGTCTGAGGTGGGCTGACCTGGGGATGATACTGCACCAATTAGGGAAATGAAGAAAAATGGGAAAGGAGGATTTAACCTGGAAAACTACCATGCATGGCGTATGATAGGCCAGGAACTTCGTGGACCGCCTTTGCTATTCGCTATCTCAGTTTGGGGCATTGGTGCACAAAACCAACACAGTCAAAATCGTCCCCTACCCAAAGTCCATTACAGTGATCGAACTTGGGAGGCAGTGGTAGAGGGTCCATACTCTACCACTGGGGTATCCTCCCTTGCATTTCCTACATGATGTACCGCGGACTATGTCCCAGAGCTCCTGTGTGATTAGATTTATCAGATTTGGTTTTGCGGTGTGCTTTAGATTTCAATGGTGTGTATAAATTTTTTTAAATCTTTTTGGGGGTCAATTGGGATGTTTCAGTATAGTTCTGTGTAATAATGGTGCACTTCTGCTTTGATCTCCGCTGGGTCATTTTCTAAGGTGCCGTCACCTTTGCAGACCTGTGTGCATGCATGCTGGTTGCAGCAGGAGTGGTATTGATGGAAAATGTATGTTGAGCAGGTTTTGCCTTCATTATGAACTTACATCTTTTCAACAAATTGATTTTATAATGGTGTTTGAAGATGAAGGCTTTTAGAAAGGCGGATATTTCCGCCCACTCACGCCCCATTTGGGGCTTTAGCCATACTTTTTGGCGCTGAGCTTGAGGAGGTCCACTTCTGCCAAGGTGCTCTTGGTCGTGGCAGTGTCAGTGGTGTACTTGCGTGAGGCCAGCTGGTGGTTTTTGTTGATTAATCGGTTTTAAATATGCCCAGGTTGCAATGGGGTCCAAAAAAATGTGGTTGCAGATTTGTGGTTTGCAGCCTTGTTTTCGATCCAGGAAGATAGGTCAGCAATTTTATGTTGTCTGGGTGCATCTTCCTCCAGATTGACGCCTGTGCAGGAGTGCAGGTTGACAAAAGCTGCGCTAAAATGAGTTGGTGATTGGAGAAATTTATCTCACTGGTTAAAAAGTTGGAAAGGGTCAAATAATGGGATTACAGGGCGAGGATGAAGTCAATGCAGCTCATTATGATGAGCTTCCCTTGTGAATGTTGGGGTGAGTCATGTAGGGGAGAAGTGGTGACCCAGGAGGGAGAGCATCATATAGGCTGTTGGATGCCTTCATTGAATGGAATTTGATGTGACCTGGAGGGTATCCCCTAGGCTTAGGCCATCAGTTTCTGCTGGGGTCAGCCCAGCAGTTAAAGTCGCCATTAAAATTTATGTCTGGGGAAAGGGCGAGTGTTGGGATAGATTAAAGAAATTGTTTCCTCATGGATGAGTTTCACAGTGCATAGATGCATGTTATTGAGATTTTGTCATCCTGGCATGAGTTTAAGGCTACCAGGATGTGGCTGTGCAGATAGATGTCTGAGTTTATAACTTCTAATATTTTGTGATTATGGACAACAACTCCACTGTGGTATGTCCATACCAATTTGAAGGGTAAGACCCTGGATTACTAGGATCCCTCTTTCCCCTGCAGACAGTAGGTTTCTTGGATGGCCAAGATAATAAAGGAGGTTTCCGCAGGAAGTCCAGCTTTTTGGCTTAAGACAATTTAGCCCTGGCTCCCACGGTGTTTAGCATCCCTAAGATTACTGAGGCGCCTGTGGCGCCTCAGCAGCAGTTGGGAGAACCATCCAGCTCTATCCCTTTGTACCATTTCCATCATTGGATCTAAATAACGGGACTAGTCCTACCTGTGAGGTTGTTCAATCCCTTTCCCTTTGCTGATTTTGCGCAGGTCTTACTGGTGAGTGTTTTTTGAATTGGTCTCTTTCACTCGTTTCTTATAATGATCCATTGTGTGTGTTGGTTGCTCTCCATGATTACAGGGTTTGAACCTGTGTGTCCTGCTTGCGCGCCAACAGTAGAGCTTAATTGCCAGATAAATTTATTTTATTGGTGTCATTTAATGTCTTAGTTATATCTTCAAAAATTGTCTTGTCCTGGGTCATCTGATTTGGTTAGTTGCAAGATAAAATTTCCTCCATTTCTTCCTGAACTTGGCTGGGGTGATGGAGGGGGCCACAAGCAACGATTACATGGCCGCGGCGCAAGTGCAGGCCTTCTTTGCCATTTTGCGCACTTTTAGTGAATCTGGTTCTTTTTATAATGTACTGCAATCTTCCCCCAGAGGAAGGCATGGTTGATGTCAATAATTTTGGGTAATATTTTGTTATCTTCATCCATAGTTTCATTGCAAAATTCAGGGGCCATTAGATCCTCCTTTACAGGACATGCGTGTATTTTGTGCCCCAAGGCGCTAAAATTGTTGAAAATTGGCAGTGCGCTTTTCCAGTGTGGTTCAGAACACCTTTGAAACACCCCTCTCAAGGAGGTGGAACGCCGCTGTGCACAGGATCTTTTTGAGGTCTTCAATTAACTTAGGGAGTAGGTTGGTTTTTGCTATTGCTTTACCTGTGCATAGGTTTGGCATCAGGTGGAACCGCGTTAGTTCAAATTGTTTGATTTCACTGTAGCTTGTGAGTCCAGCGCAGGGCTCCTCCTCAATTACCTTATGGGGGTATTTGTTGGGAGCAATTCAAATGAGATGAACAAAGTCTTCACTTTGTTCCATCTGGTGTTCATGGTGTGCACAACTCATTTGCCTTTGGGGAGGTCAATTTTGATGCAGACTCTTGCAGCAGCATCTGCATCATATTCAGTTTTGAATCCCATATCAATCCAGTCATGGTAAATTGTATGGATGGTTATGTACATTGCGTGGGGAAAAGAGTAGCCTGTGCCTTGTCCACTTTCTACCACAAGGTAAAAATAATTTGACCTCTAGATAAAGTTGGAGCCCGTGCTATACCAGTGAGAGAGGTTGAGAATACTGCATTTTGATTTATACATTTTTTAGTTATGCATTTCACAAAGCCTGACAGTGTCAGGGTTTGTGGTTTTTTAGCGGCACTGTTTTCTGGTCCCGCATCAGGGCGTTTTTTACCCTTTGGTGCACCGTTCTGCCCATTGCCAGTTACTGCTTTTCCAGTTTGGTTTTTTTAAATGTCACCCATATCTCCTGTGTGATTTATCAAAACTTTCTATCCAAATTTAATTTTTAAAACTAAGGTGATTATTACAGGAAAGAAAAGCTCTTTAATATATATATTCAGAAGGGAGGATACCCCAGTGGTAGAGTATAGACCCTCTACCACTGCCTCCTGAGTTCGATCCCGGTAATGGACTTTGGGTAGGGGACGATTTTGACTGTGTTGGTTTTGCGCGCCAATGCCCTAAACTGAGATAGTGAATAGCAAAGGCGGTCCATGGAGTTCCTGGCCTAAATACGCCGCGCATGGAGGTTTCCAGGTTTTATCCTCCTTTCCCATTTTCTTCACTTCCCTAATTGGTGCGGTATCATCCCCAGGTCAGCCCACCTCAAATAAAATTTAAATATATATATTCAGTATCTCCACTTAGACTACTGAGGAAATTTCAAAAACTTGTAATAAATATTCTATATAAAAGGAAACCATTGTAGGCAGTTTTTTATAAAAAATAGGTTTTAATAATATATATTGATTAAAATCAACATAAAGATTTAAAAATACTTTTAACATAGATATTAATTTGTTATCTAAAGATTCAAACTTACAGTCCAAACTATTAGTTTATTTTAATTTCTTTCTTTAAATTAAATTAAATCAAATCAAATCAAATCACAATATTTGAATTTTATAAATCTAATCTGATTCATGTTTTTACTCTTTAATATATTTATCTTTTTTAGTCAGTATGGCAATTGAGTTTTTAGATGTAAATGGGGAGATGGTGCCTCACACTATTGTTTCAATTATAGGAGATGGAGCCTATCAGTTCCAGTCCCTTACCTATCTCATGTATAACTCTCAGCTAATGGTTAGGGAGGTGCATAAACTAATTGTGAGGCATCTGGTGGATAAATTGGAGGAGTTTTCTATTATGTCCCACAATATTAAGGGAGATAACTATACTAGCTCACTGAGGACCTTAAAAATATTTCACAACTTTTTACTTGTAGTGGTTTATTTGAGCTGGTAGCAGTTGGACAAGTATTTGAGTTTTCTTTAAGATTAAACATATTGGTGAGCTCTATGTGAGTATTGGTACTGAACGCTATCCCATGAGGAGGCTACAATTTTTCGCAGGACCTTTCTAGGGGCCATTTTGGTGTGTACTTGCTACATAAACTTGAAAAATTATCTACTGCACCACCCCTCTCTCTGTCTGATCCTACCTTACATCTCTCACAACATTCACATTACCCTGTCCTCAAGGGGGCTCCTGGCATATTTCATGCTAAATAATTTTATAAAAGGAGGGGGCAACTTAATGGTTTGTAAAAGAGATATATGCAAGTTAATACTGTGCTACACTATGTTGTGGTAGCCAAGTACTAACAAAATAACTTCAAGGTTCGTGTAGTATCAGATATTTAATATGATTAAAGAAATCCTGAAAGTAGAGTAGAAAGGCAAGCACTTTAATGAAAGCTTAAGGCTCACTCAGGCATGGCGTATGATCCTTATATAGCTTATGAGTCAGATTGCACTGTAGCTCTGGGTACCATGAGCCACAAGTGGCAATATTGTAATGACCTCAAGTGGAAGGAGGAGCCCTCTGGCATGTGCTGCAGCACTGGCAAGGTGCAGCTCCACCCTTAAAACCTATTCCTGAGCCGCACTACATCCTGGTAATAAGAAGCCACCCTTATCATGTCCACTTCAAAACAGTATTTAAAAGTATAATAGCTGCTTCAATATGACATCATTTGGGGCCACGCAGGTTCTATGAGACAGCTTCATACCACATTCAAAGTTAAGGTCAGGTGTATCACACAGTAGGAAGTTTGCTGTCAGCACCTCAACAATAAGCCCAATTCCTGCAAATCTACTTTGTGGGTGAAGATGAAACGGAAGTGCATTTAAGGTGCAGCAACTTTCCTGAAGGCAAACAGGAATTGATCAAACAACTACAGAGGATGCTACACAATGCTAACATCTATATAAAGGATCTGAAGACCATCCTGGATAAGGTATCTTCAGCTTGCAAGAAGCTGAAGCTATCATTTATTCAGATATAAAGCCTTTCAATACTCATGGAGGTCGCTTCAATGCACCAATAGAAGATAAGGTAGCTCTGGTAATTGTTTATCAGCAATTCAAGAAGAGATACATTGTCTTAAAAGCTCTGACAACATACTGCGGCGCATCAGTGAGATCCACCGGTCATATGATGCATTTCAGTTCCCGCTTTTATTATGCCATGGTGAGGATGGGTACTTTATTTAACCTACCTCATAGTGAACCTGAAACCAATTTACCCCTCAAGATAATGGTCTATTCAGCAAGCTTCTACTCTTACCGCATCATGATCAGGCAAGTGGAGGTCAACCTCATATTATATTTCCGTTATCTCTTCAGTCAAATTTTGTTTGGCATATACATCAAAATAGAGACTATGAGGTTGAACTATATTAAGAAAATCATAGGTAGATAAGAGTAGACAGTTACAGCTGCTTTAAGGATGCCATTGGGGGTAGGATGATGATGCTGCTCATCTGTGCCAAATGGTAGTTCTCCCATCATCCTTCACTGGGAACCTCTCTACCTTAATAAGTGGACTCAAGAAGACATAACATACATTTGCCACCATGGCCAACCTGATCTGTTTATCACTTTTACCTGTAACCCCAGATGGAAGGATGTTACTGATGCACTGCTATCTGGGAAAAATTTCCATGATTGTCATGATGACATGGCTATGTTGTTCCATCTCAAGGTGAAGAAAATTTTTTTTCTCCCTTGAACAGAGGCAGTCTGTTTGGGGTAGTCCAGTATTTCATCTTCTCTGTGGAGTGGCAAAAGCGGGTTCTGCCTCACATTTACATCTTGATATGGCTAGAGAAGCCATCATCTCTGATATAATTTGGCAAAATTAACTGCGCTGAAATACCTAACCCTGAGCAAGACCCTCTGCTCTATAATATCTTCAATAATATATGTTCATGAGCCTTGCGACTGCTTAAATTACAATTCACCCTGCATGAAAGAAGGCAGTTGAAGCAAGAGGTACCCCCGTCTACTTCTCAAAGATACTCAGATATGAGATAAAAGATACCCACAGTATCGGAGGAGGTCTCTAGCTGATGGTGGCTTCACTGTAGTAATAAATGGATAGAGCTGGACAACCGCTGAGTGGCGCCCTATAGCCCTATTCTACTATGGATCTTGATGCACACATCAATGTGGAATTATGAAACTCTGTCAAATCCATCAAATACATACGCAAGTATGTGAACAAGGGTAGTGAGCTGGCAGCTTTTGCCCTAGAGAATGAGAGGGATGATGTGAAGTTGTATGAGAATGGGCAATACATCAGCAGCTTATAAGCAGTTTGGAGTATATTGGTATTCCCAATTCATGAGAGTTAGCCACTGTTTTCATATCTTACTGTTCACCTTGAGAATGGTCAGCGTATGCACGTCACTTATGACAACATGGCTGTGAAGCTTATCAACCCTTCTCAGACAATGCTCCTATCTTTCTTAGAGGTATGCAAAAATGATAATTTTACAAAATCTTTACTATACTCTGAGGTTCCTTCTTACTTTGTGTGAAAGAATAACAAAATCACAAGAAGAAAACAGGATAAAGATGTTGAAGGATGGCCAATAGTAAAAAAGGACAATACAATTGGAAGAGTGTATAACATACACCCAAACACCACTGAATGTTATCATCTTTGTCTGCTGCTACATGAGGTTAAAGTTCTGACGTCCTTTTCAAAGCTTAAGACTGTGAATGGTGTCCTCGATTGTAAGTCCTGGGGAACATCCCCTGGGTGTTGATTGGGCCATTTTTTCATTTTCAAGCAAGAAGGCACCAAATAGAATGGCGGTACCCCTCATTGCTCAGAGCGATCTCGCTCACATAGTAGACAAGCGCTGGGTAACAGCCCTTCTGCTTTGGATTCCACCTTCAGTACCCACACTCACCTCAGCGGAACTGTTATGGGGAATCAGCAAAATCTGCACCAATATTGCCAAATTGAAATTAATTGGAACAAATTTGAGCAGTAATCTGTCCAATGTTTGAATCCCAAATGGCCGGAAAGGCATGAAGACTGATTTATTGGCTGGAATGCCTGACAGTTTCAATTTGACTAACATGCTGATCGAACAAATCACCTCCCTACCAAAGTCATCAGGGATCATCCTCAACGGGCAGGCTATAGCATTGGATGTCATCAACAATGGTTCAAAGTCCCCTGTTGACAATTTGGGCGTTGCAGCTGATGTGATGCCACTGACTGAATGAATGGCCCAGCAAATGAGCACAGGTGGGTTGGGCATCCCGAACCTGTTCCCAAGCAAATGCACCCGCCCCTATGTGGGGTGGCCTTTGGGTATTATTGCCGCTCGTTGGGCCAAACGCCCTCGCACCAACCATCAGAAATGCAATTGAGCCTCAGTTCAGACTTTCAAGGTTATACTGACAACAACTCGACCCACTGCTGAAATTTTTGATCTCAGTTCTCAGGAAACCAACCCGCCCATTCCCAAATAATTCTCCAGTTAGGTCAAAAATTGAGGTCCCAATCTCAGCTTGTCACTACCCCAATTGACCACTATTTAATCAGTTGCATTTTACTGAGAAAATTGTTGGTCGATTTTCTTCCTTTTCCTTTCAATAAAGATTTTGCCCAAAAAAACCAATCAATTTCTTTATTGTACTGCTCCTTCTGGCCGCATCCCTGATGGCGTTTCCCTAGTGGCCTGTCAGTCCTTATACTGGATGGGCTCTACCAGTACTTGTGGTCACTATGGCCCTCTCCGTCATTAATTGGATTCAGCAAGTCTGATTTTTTTGGCACTATGACCCTGCTATCATGAACTTTTGGCAACAGTACATGGGGATCTTGTGGCCTTACATCCACCAACTGCAAGAGAGAATCTGTCTCCTTGCCTTCCCAGTTGAAATGACCCCTATGCTGATGAACTTATTGAAACTATTTCTGTGATCCCACCCCCTGCAGCAAGACCCTTTGGGTCAAGAGTGGGCTCAGTGTGGTTCGTCATTGGGATCATACTCACTGTTGTGCTACACCAACAATTCATCATTCCCAATGCCTGGCTCCATATAACGTCGTTCAGTTGGCAATTCCCCTGGCATTCAGCTTGCTTTTTGGGTGCTTTTGCATCCTGACTGGCAGGCTGGTCTAAACTTCTTCTGCTGTTTCCATGACATCTATCCCATATTTCAGTTTACATGAAATGCATTAGGCTTTCTAAATGATGTTAAGCACTGGGACACTACTCTGGAGGAATCTGCCTAATGTGATTATCCCTTAAGTTGTGAGAGCTCTTCACAGTGGTGTTGACGTTCTGTCAAATCTCCAATTCTATGATTCTTTGAGAGAAGTGCAAATGCAGTCTCTCAGTGGATATCACATGGCAGGTAGAGAGGGAGTACAAGGCATTGTTTAGCAGGTGTTGGATATGGTGTACAACAAATGCCTGGTCTGATTTAGGATGCAATGTTCGCTTTTGGAGGACATGACTTGACACAATACGGCCTGCCTCAACTTAACAAGGTCTGGTGAGTCTTAGGGAACATAGACTATCTGAGGGAGACTAGCTACAACATGAATGCATTGTCACAAATACTATTAAATAATGAGTGTTTATTAACAGATGAACAGCTTACTATTCATCATCATTATTTAAATAGCATTGATTCAGGTTTTGAAAAGTTTTTTCTTCTGGATGCCTGGTGGTACTGGAAGACCTTTTTTAATAACTTGCTCCTGGCAAAGGTAAGGAGTAATCAAGGCATTACCTTAGCTGTTGCATCCTCTGGAGTTGCTACTACACTGTTGGAAGGAGGAAAGATAGCCCATGCTGCATTCAAGCTGCCTCTCAACCTCATCTATACAGAGAAACACCTTTGCAACATCTCAAAACAAAGAAACATGGCCCAAGTATTACATGATTGTAAGCAAATTGTTTGGGATGAGAGCACTATGTCATATAAGGAAGGAATTGAGGAACTGAGAATTACCCTAAAATACATCAGGTACAATGATATAGTGATGAGGAAAGTCACTGTGCTGCTGGCTGGAGACTTCTGGCAGAATCTACCAGTAGTGATAAGAGAACTAAAGCTGATGGGGTTAGGGCATGCATCAAGGCATCATATCTATGGACACTCATCCAGAAACTCTATCTCAGGAAAAATATGAGGGTCTACTTGGGAGGTGATATCTCTTCTGGGCAATTATTCAAACTCCTACTCAAAATCTGATAAGGAGAGTATCCCAAGTCCAAGGGAAAGATGACTTTCCCTGAAAGCCTAGGCACAGTAGTGATGTCTCACAGACCTCACAAAAAAGATACTTTGATATCTTCAGAATATTTGAAAAGTCAATGGACTGAATATGTGAGTGAACTATTATGACCACCAAGGATTGCAATGCTGCCATCATTAATGACATTACTTAGCTTATTTGAAAGGGCAGAAATGGAGTACAGGTCTGTAGACTCAGTGATGTAACAGATAACAGTCCACTATTCTGTGGAGTTCATTAACTTCAACTCTCTTGGCTTCCCATCCCACAAGCTTCTTCTCAAATTAGG
>JAKSZP010011229.1:0-38039 GCA_022478985.1 Massospora cicadina | reverse complement strand
AACTGGTTATAAGGTGTGTAGGGAATCATGCTTATTGTTAATTGAGAAGTTTCTATACTGGTTGTGGCAGACAGGTTTTTGGCAGCCAGGGCTTGAAATATATAATACATTTGCAATACATCGCATAGAGACTTCAGGTGCTTTAGGAGAAGCTTGGTCAAGCATTGCCTGGACTTTGGAAAGCAGATTGGGATTTCTTTCATACAACTCTTGGAATGGCGACATCTTAGTAATTCTATGGTAACTTACCCAATAGGCCAGAATTGCACTAGGCAAAAATTGGGCCAGTGAAGGGGGTCAGTCATAGCCATTTTCTGATAGGTTGCGGTTAGAGTGCCATTTACCCAATCTACCATTCCATTGGTTGCAGGATGATATAAGGTGGAGAATAAATGAATGGATCCCATCAGGTCAAATAAATCTTTCACTAGAGTTGAGTAGAAACTATTTTATTATTGGAAAGAATGACATTAGGGCACCCATGCTGGATGATGATCTTATTATACAATAACGTGGTGGTGGCTTTTGCTGAAGCGTTGGGGAGCAGTATGGCTTCATAAAATTTAGTTAGATGGTCTATGGCTAGTAGGAGGAACTGATGTCAATTAGAGGCTCTATGAAGAGTTCCCACAACATCAATGCTAATAGCATGGAATGGTTCACAAGGTGGGACCTCTGGATTTTGAGAGCGGGGATTAGGTCTGGTTTAGCTTTTACATACCAGACAGGACTCCAATACATCCTGGATAGGAACAAGCATTTCCTCCCAATAACATTGAGCTTTAAGTCACTGGTAGATTTTCTGAATTCTTCATGGCCAACTTGCCAACGTCCCTCTAGTATGACGTCTGTTCAAGCCAATGGTCTTACATAAGGCGTTCATTGTTTAGGCACAAGTTTTCACAATTGTCCGTTATTAACTTGGAGGTCTGTCGATCTTTTTGCTAAATCCAGTTGGAGGGTCGGGGATTCATCCTCCATAACTGTGGTTGAGTTAGGAGATTGTATACTTGATCCTCTTCAGGATCAGGTATAGTTAAGATGGGAAGCCGAGATAAGCAATTCAGTTTTTGATGGATTTAACCCTTGTCAGTGGATAATGGAAAAGTCGTAATTTTGATGTTTTAACTCCCACCAGTCTAATATATATTCAGGGTCCTTCATTTGTTGTAGCCAACATAAGGAAGCATGATCTTTAACAATGGTAAAATGCTTCCCATATAATTAAGGTCATAAATTCTTAATGGCTAGTAGGTCTGCCAAGCATTTGCATTCTGTAACACTATAATTAAGCTTGGCTTTAGATAAGGTCTTGCTGTAGTTAGTGATGGTATGTCCACTAAGTCCTCATCATGATGAGCTAGTATGGCTCCGATGTCAATGTCTCTGGCATCAGTAAAGATGAAGTAGGGTTTATCAAAATTTGGATGAATAAGTAATGGATAGTGGGAAAGAGAGACATGTAACAGGTAGAAGGCCTGCTGTTATTCTTCTTTCCACTGAAAAGCAATTTCATTCTTCAGTAGATACACCAGAGGCTTGGAGGTGGATGCGAAAATGGGGTATAAATTGGTGATAATAGCCTACCATTCCTAGGAAAACTTGTACATTTTGTAGGGCTTAGGGGTGTCATATTAGCAATAGCCAAGACCTTATCATCCATTGGGGATATTCCATCTTTGCTGACCTTATGACTTAAAAAGTCCATCTCACTTTGGAAGAAAGAGTATTTTGATGGCTTTAGTTTCTATGGTGATTTCCATAACTGCTGGAAAATCTGCCTGAGAAGATCTAGATGTTCATTAAAGGTTCTTAAAAATGGTAATATCATCAAGGTAAACTATTATGAGGTACATTTTAAATCTCCTATTAGTCCGTCCATAACGCGTTGGAAGGTATCATGGGCGTTACTACCCCTCAGGCATTTGAGTGGGCTCAAATAGTCATTTACTTGTTACAAGAGAGCATTTTGCCCAATCTTCAGGTGACAAATTTACTTTCAAGTGTCCACTGGCGAGATCCATAGCATAGAAATAGTGGGACCCTGACATTTAGTTTGAAAAGTTATCTTTATGTGGCAGGGGTATCTATCTTTGCAAGTAATAGATTTGAGGTAACAATAATCCAGAACAACCCAATGACCACCATCCTTTTTCCAAATTAATAAGAGAGGGGAAGCCCATGGGTTTTTGGAAGACACATGTAACCCAGACTCCAACAGTTATTGTAACTCTAAGGCCACTTGAGCTTCCTCTACTCTGAATTTTTAATATGGTCAAAATTTAAGATCGTTATATCCTCCCTGTAGGTTAGGGACACCTAGTGTTAAAAAAGATATAATCAGGATTTAGATAAAAGGGTGATCCTCAGTTTTGATTTGATGTATTATCCCGAACATTTTCCCATAGTAACTTGATCTTAAGTAAAAATTATTGCCATATTCCTCGAGGAGGTGTTTGACATCTTGGCATACATTTGGAGTAAGATTATCCCTAATTCTACTGTCAAATAAAGCTATGGTGAGTGAGGGATCGAATCCTAAGTCCTGTAACAACCCAAAACAACTCACATCAGCATTACTAATGGGAAATGGTTTTACATGAGTGATAGGGGCATGGTGAGAGATCTGAAGAGGTTTAGCGGTTAAATTCCCTAATAGAATAGAGATTTCACTCAGGCTGGATCCAAAATCCCTGTGCTAGTCAACGCTTCCTTGTTGAAAGGTTTGGGTGTCCACTAAGCTCCCAATTTTATCAGGAGGGGTAAGAATCCGAATTCCCATATCCGCAATATCTTGTGAGCCTGAGGTATTGTAATAGAATGAGGGTATAAAGATGGATCCCCTCTTCAGCATCCACAGCCTCTGGGGTAACTTAGTTTTTTCCCCTAAGACTTGGTACTTGATTTTGCAAATGGAGGATGGGTATTCTAGGAAGCATGTTTGATTTTTAGGTACTCCTTTAAGTTTGATAGAAAATTTGAATATCATTGAAACCTGATACCCTAATAGGGATAGGTATTTTCCCTTGTAGTTGATGATGCAGCTAAACTCCCGGATCATTTGGACACCAATAAGCAATTCATAGTTATCATTTTCTAGCGCAACAAAAGGGGCAGTAATTAATAACTTCCCAAAATGAAGGGGTAAAGAAGGATAGGCTCTTATCGCCTTGGTTGGCTGACTACCTGCTGTTCCATATTTGGCTTCATGAATTAAGTCAGAAGACCTTTTTACTTTTAATAAGCTGGGAGGAAATAACATTAACTGGATAACTAGTGTCAACTATCACCAGGACTTTAACCTTATGAACTATTACTTTGACCCAAACCACTGACAATCCAAATTGGGAGTTAATAGATAATAGGCTGTCATCATGGAATTGCAGTGAAGCAAGCGGAGGATTCTTCTGTGACCAATCTCAGGGTTGTTTAATACATTTATAAGTTTTATCTGCCAAGGATTGGCTTTCTATAGAAGAGCTGACAACCAAAATTTGTTTTGGTTACTGACCAACATAAAAGTAATAAAGCTGGATGTTTTTATTCTCTTGAATAGACAGAGGGACTTCAACTTCTGACAATTTAGCTAACACAAAACAACCGGAAGTACTGGGGATACATCTAGAACTAGAACAAGGGTCTTGAGGCACTTGCTTTCCGTCAACATAGGGAGCCTCTTGCCCTATACTGATTGATCTTTTGCTGGCTTACGTTGAAGGATGTGGCAGTCAGCTATAGTGTGGTTGTCCCTTCTGCAATGAGTGCAGTTAATTCAGGTGTAGGCAAATCAGGAGGTGTAATGGCCAATACTTGGGACTGTGTAAGTCTCAGGGAGTGTCCTTTGGCTCTCAATCGAGCTATCTTTCTGTTCCCAAGTAAGAAAACACCAAAGAGGATGGCAGTACCCCTCATCACCCAAGGCGATCTCGCCCACATAGTTGATGAGCGATGGGTGACAGTTTGTCCGCTTCAGATCCCACCCTAATTTCCTCACTCACCTTGGCAGAACTGTTGCGGGGAATCAGTGAAATCTGTGCTGAGATTATTGAACTGAAATCAGTCGGATCCAATCTGGGTGGCAATTGGGCTGATGGCCAAAATTTGAAAGGTTGTAAAAGCTGAAGAATGAAACATTGGCTGGATCGCCTGATGGTTTTGATTTGACCCCAAAATCTGCAGAACAATTATCAGGTGCCATCACCGAGAGTTTGAAACCTCCAATAGTAATTCAGGCGTTGCGCCCAATGGGACTCTATAGACTGAACAAATGGTTAATTGACCGAGCATGGGTGGGTTGGCCATCCCAAACCTGTTCCCAACCAAATGGTCCCATCCATATATTGGATAGCCTTGGGTGATTCCCATTGCTTATCAGGCCAAAGGCTGTCATGCTAACTGTCAGATATGTAATTGACCCCTGGTCCAGATGTTTAAGGTCAAACCAACAGAGACTCAGCCTGCCGCCAAATTTTGCGATGATGGTTCCCAAAGAATAACCCCCCTCTACCGTCCAATTTGCCAGTTAGGCTGAATTTGTGGATCCTGACCACATTTTCACCAATCAACCACTATTTAATCAGTTGCAAGGCAATGAGAAGATTGTTGGTCATTTTTTCTTACTTTATTTCCCAAATAAAAATTTTATTAAAAAACCCCAAATTTTTATCTCCCTCCTTTCAACCACATTCCATATGGTGTTTGCCTGGTAGTCTGCCACTCCGCACTCTGGGTAGGCCATACCAATTCTCTTGGTTACTATAATTCCCTATATCGCCAATTGGGATTGACAAGTCTAAAATTTTTGGTTCTACAACCCAGTTCTCATGACCTTTTGGCAGCAAAATACAGGGCTTTTTAGGCCCTATGTTCGCCAACTACAAGAGAAGATTCACCTCTCTTTTACCCCCCAACGAAATGGTCTTAACAACCAAGAATCTCACAGTAAATATCCCAGTGGTATCCATACGTGTTAGCAGAACCCCTGGGTCTGAAATCTATTTGATGTGGTTTGCTGTTGGGATACTCCTAACCCTGACATTTTGCCACCATTTTGTGGTATCTTATTTCCTAGCTCCACATCAAGTTGTACAGTCAGCAATGCCTCTGGCATTCTGGCTTGCTTTCTGGATGCTTGAGCACCCTGACTGGCAGGCTGGTCTAAACTTCTTCTGCCATTTCCATGACAGACTGGGGGCTTATTGGTGTTAAAACAAGGTGGCCCACCAGGTTTATGTAGTTCAGCCAGGATTCCAAATATAGCATCTTTAATATGGAAGATGAATGTTAAGTTAAGCTTCACCGCTTTAAGATAAAGTATGATATTAGGCATATGTTTAAATGCCAAAAACGCAGCAGTAATGCATCGTTTAAAGTAAGGTGATTCACTGCAATTAAAGTTTTTGCTTCAAGGTAAAAACGGTGGGCGAATTTGCTGATCTTTTCCCTTTAATTTTGGGCCATTACCCATAAAAGTTTTAGCTGATTAAGGTTAGGTCGCTCCTGAAAACCCAAAGCAAAGCAGTCTTGGTGTAGGTCCAAGTATGGCAATGCATCAGATGAGGACCATAATGCCTTGAGCCATATGGCTAAGACATTTAGTCAAATGTTTGAGTCGTTGATGATTAGTCGCTTCCTCCATAGAGTTTTCATAGCAAAATAAGAAAGAGAAAATAATTCCCTCTCCAGGGACATATTTTTTTGAACGAAGGTTTAAATGTATCACTTGAGTGGGTTGGAGGACAAATGACATGAACTGATATGGGACAGCACTTTCGCCTAATGATGAGGCAGTATCTCAGGAATATACTTTAGGTTAAAGCGCACCTACTTGTCTCTGCAGATCGTTAAGATCATCAACTATTGAATCTACATGTTTGTGAGTGGCACTGAGAGCCAATTTTGTGGTGACAAGTATGTTTAATTGGCGCACTTCGTTTTTTTTAAGTATTAACATCTTGGAGGTCAAGTTGATGTTGTTCAGTGGTGAGTACTCTATGCTCCAATCCATGTAGCAAAGCAGATATAGTGGCTATAATCCCAAGGCGTTTGTGATGGACAGGTAAGGAAACTTTAGGAGAGAGGGGAACTCCATCCCAAGTAATTTGAGCTCCTTGGGCGACGCATCCTAGTTGGACATCAAGATTTTTAAAAATTGGATTGATGGCTGAAGGCGTTCGTCAGGGATTCCAGGGTCACCACTGGGTTCTGGAGGACCTCTGGGCCCAGGGGGTCCCCTTCATCTATCTTGTCCATCACGACCAGGGGGTCCTCTTTCACCTTCCTGTCCATAATGACCATAGTGTCCTTGCTTACCTTCACATCCATCATAACTGGGAGGTCCACGCTCACAAGGCCATCCTTGGACCCAAAAGTATAGAAACTATTCTGGCCTTCCCTTAATTCATAGATCATTTCCTCTAAGGTCTGGAGGCGTTCATTGACAGAGGTAATAAAGTTATCTAACTCAGAGCATACTTTGTGGGTACAATCTACAACTCTTTATGGATAAAAACATGTATTTGACTAAAACGAGTTATAAGTTCCGTTCAAATGAAACTCATGACTCCTTGATGCAAGCGGGTGAGCACATCTTATATTTAATTAATAAACTTCTGGTTTTCCACAATAGCGGTTCAGTTTTCATTGCCATACTAGGAGGCAGAATGATAGAGTTGGATGAGCTGCAAGTTTATGGTGTTTAATAGCTGCATGTGAATGAGTAATTAATGATGATGAAACGCCGCTACTTGAAGTATTTGGCATAAAGTGGGATGGACAAATTGACGCAGTTAGCATTCCATAAATTTAACTTCAACTTGTTCTATATCGAGTGAAGAACTTTGAATAAGTTCATCATAGGAGCTGGCATGGCAAGAGCTCTCCTACAGGCTCAGCCTCAAGGGAGGAAGGCCCCAGATAAGAGGAGCTGGAGGGCTTCAGTGAAGTCAAACAGTTGTAAGTTATATTGTCCGATGGATGGAGCATGGATGGTTACTTCCATAGAAGGGAAAAGAGGATATAGCAGTTGGTTGTGGTATCACCTACATTCATGTAGTTAGCCCAGTCAATGAAAGGCGCAAAATCATGATTTGAGTTTTCCAAAACAGATCCGTTACTATCCATTTTTGCTTTTTTGTATATTTTTTTTTAATTTTCACCACAAACTCGGGGTGCAAGCTGGAAGGGAGCACCAGTTTTTTCAGGATCACTGGCTAATACCATAGATCCTTTTAGTTGTTGAAGACAAAAATGACCTGAAGTTTGAGGGTGTCAATTACTAACCTGGGTGCTTCTTTTGGTTGAGAAGTCCTATTTAATCAAGATATCAAGTCTGGTGTGGTAAATTTCAAATAAATACAATTTTCACTTAAAATTGCGAAAAGTTGAGAAAAGTGTAACGTTTAATTGCTCAATACTTTTTTTGGGTAATTTGAGAGGTTTATCAGGGTAAATCTAAGCCTCCAAAGCGTAGATCAAATAAGATAAACAAGTTGGGGATTCGGTGCAAGATTAATTATCTTGGTTAATCTAATTGAGATCATCTTATAGTTTGAGTCTGAACCCCAAGGTTGGGTGGCTTCCTGAGGGAGCATGATTCAGTTGTATAGGTTGGGGTTGATCAACAATTTTGATCATAGACAACTTTTGTCAGGGATGATGCCCAACAGAAGTTTGTGCTTTTGGACCAAATTAGGTTTGATCTCCGACTTTAATAGCTGTAGACTATTGTCAGGGATTATCCTGACAGAAGTTTGGGTTTTGTAAGCTGTTTGGGATTGATTCCCATTATCTGATGCATCCAAATCCGCCGTTCAGGTAGGAATCCTGACATATCCTCCCAGCCAAACAAAATAGATAACCCATACTCAAACAACCCAATCAAATTCAACCAAAATCAATGGGATATTTTGTTGAGGTTATTGAATTGGGTGAGCTTATACCTGAATCCAAATGGGCTTGGCCCCCTCCATTCAAAATGTACCTCAATACTGATTATGCGGCTTAATTCTTAAAGCGCCATTATACGCCTCGCCATGATGCCACCCAATTTAAAAGTGACCACCCACTAGCTGAAGAGGCAGTTGCCCTCCCCAAAATGTCACCCAACCCATAAAGCTGTTGCAAAGATAGTTGCAATACTGGCCAAGGGCCTGCTCCCTCCTATCCTACATAGTATCATGCTTCCAAAAGAAAAAAGGACCATCTCTGATACTATCAGGTGGCAAAATCAACTGTTAAAAAATTTGCAGCAGTCACAAAAATACTGGCCAAAAACCTACATTGCCTGCAACAACCTTGCAACCACCGCCACCCTACTAAAGTACGCCTTAAGGCGGAAAAAGCACTTTCAGACTATATTTCCACCCTCCTCATAATCACATACATTGAGTTGCACTCACCCATTTGTTTTCTGACCCCCATTTCCATGATGCGCCCACACCATTGCTATCAGCTTTGTGCAACTCCATGTCCACAACAGATGAGTAAGAAGAGCCTCCCAATTCCCCTTCACCCACTGCCATGGATGGATAGCGGTTTACACTTCTGAATTGGTTGATGTGTTTTGTTTGAATTTTATGTCAGTTTGAGTGGATCCATACATCTAATTTTGACTTTATTTGATTTTAATTTTTTGTCTTAGCTTGTTCAAGCATCAGTAATGTCCGTCCCCTGGTCAGCTTGCCTTGGTTAAATAAAGTGAGAATTAATAGGTATTATGGTGATTACTAAACTTTCGTTGGCTTAGATGACTAGTACCTCATTTGCACAGTTAAACCAAACCTATTGATATGTCAATTATAAGAGCAACTTTTTTGGGAACAACATTTAAGCAGGTTTATCTTAATTTAATCATTATACTAAAAAAGTAAACTCTTTGCTTTAATTATATGTTTTAAATTTATTGCGGGGAAGGCCGACCATGGGACAGACACTTCTGAATATGACTCAGACGAGACAAAACTCAGTACCAGGTGAGGCACCCCAGAGAAGCGATGCTATCTCTTGTTGCCAGCGGGAACGCCACTTATGGGAAGGGGGAGGGAACGTGTGTAGGGGGCGTAGCCACTATTGCACGTGTGGAGGAAGGGGACTGATTTGATGAACCAGACTGGGAACCAGGAGGAGACCAGCTGCCGGCGACGTGGTGGGAGATATCCAAACATCCACGCTTGAAAGTGATCCACCAAATGAGACCGGAATTTGTGGACAGCTTCAGGGAGGGTGGGGATGGATAAGCGATGGCATCTAAGACAATCGTGTGGATAATCCACATGGCGATTACAACCACCAGAGCACGAAGGGAGGGTGGGAGGGGGGAGGCCATTGATGAAGCAAACATATCTCTTGACAGACTGAAGGGATGTGTTTGATCCTAGCCTAGCAGACGTTAGACTTCGCGCCATATTACTTTAGAGGTGGGGCACTTCTCCAGGCGGTGAAACAGCGTTCCATACTGGCCACACACGACACAGGATGAGTGTAAAGCATCAGAGCGCTCAGCTGTACGATACACCCGCATCAGGCAGCGCCACACATGGGAGCGGACTTGAGGCTGCAACAGAGGATGGTGTGCGTATTTCCAGATAGTCTTTTGGGTCTCAGTGGAATAAGGAATGTCCATCATGTCCAAGTAGTCCACCCTGGATAGGACTTGGGGTCGAATGGGGATCACGCCATCATGGATGGGTAGCCCCTGTACCTCTTGTGTGAACTGAGGAGAGGGGCGGCTCTTTTTGGGTTGTATGTTCACTAATACGAATTCTCCACTCTGCGCTTCGCATGGAGAGTAGGATTCGTTTGAAGTGGGTTTTGGTCCCGTGAGGACCTGTGGCTGATGTGTGTGATGCGAGGTATTTCATCAGGGAGTGGGGGTTTGATGGATTGTTGAGGCCCAAGGCTCGGGAGAAGTTGGAGCGGGCTGCGCGGGACAGTGTTGGGATGGGAGTGTAGGAGCAGTGACGGCCGCAATCCAGGTGCCTAGGATCTTGGCGGCATGGGCTTTGAAGTCAAGTAGCCCATGCCACCATGATGATGAGGGCCAAACATGACCTCTAGCCATACTGGTGGTGGGCGGCCTGACCAAAGCCAACCTTGTAGCAAAGCATACAGGGAGAGAGAGAGAGAGAGAGAGAGAGAGAGAGAGAGAGAGAGAGAGGGGATGGCGTGGGCTCCAAACCAGACTTTGGATAGGAGCATAGAGTTGGCAAGAACAACCCTGCCAGTGAGGGTAGTAGGGTGGGCTCTGAGAGAGGCGATTCACTTCGTCACGTTGTCCAGTATATGGCCCTCCATTACTGCTGACGCGTATCCTCCTGCCTCCAACCACACGCCCAGATGGCGTACCGGTTCTATGGTAGGTCGCGGCACAAAGGGGAGCACCAGTGGAGCGGTGTGTTTTGAGTTAGTAAGGCGTGGACTTGGGCGTTCAGCTGGGCTGGGTTGGGAACAACTTGCTGGGGCCCAGCAGTTCTGAAACTGACCAAGGAGGATGATTTCGGTTTTGGAGGCGTTCAGTGCCGCGTTGCTTACCCGGGAATATTCCTGGATGAGGGCTTCAAGCGCGTGCATATTTGTTATTAGACACCCCCACCACGCAATCATCTGCAAATGCCATCATCTTGACTGGGGTTTGGCCTGGCACATGGACCCCAGTGAGTTGGGCATTCACATTTCGCAGTAGTGGGTCAAGGCTGAAGTTGTATAAGAGTGGGCTGAGGGGGTCCCCTTGTCGCAGGCCCCTTTGAGGGCGGACTACTTCCGTTAGGAAGCCTGGGCCATGCACTGCCATTGTCGCAGATTCCGTGAGCAGCATCACCCAGTTTATGAAGCGGGGGGGTAGGCGGAATTAATGGAGGCAGGCCTAAGGTATTCCCAGTTTACTCTATCATAGGCCTTTTGTTGGTCCAAGAATACAAGTGCCCCAGAGGCTGTGGACTGACATACATTAGCCACAGAGTGCACGTTATCCCAAATCGACCTTCTGGGGATGAAACCGAAATTGTTCTGGAGAGATGGTGGCAGATGCTACAGTCCATAAACGGTTAGCCATGATTTTTGTTAAAAATTGGGTCTCTGTGTTTGTTAGAGAAATGGGGCGCCAGTTGGCTAAGTCTAGCCTATCCCCTTTCTTGAAGAGTGTGACTGTAAAAGCCTCATGTCCTCCTGGTAGGAGGCGCATTTCCAACAGGCTTTGGTTGAGTGAGGCTAGCAGCAATGGGGATATATATTTAAAATATTTTTTGTAGAACTCATATGGAATGCCATCTGGGCCTGGGCATTTTCAGTTTGGCGCACCGCAAATAGGAGTCCATAATTCGTTCAGAGTAATTAAATTCATTATTTCCGGGTATTGGAAAATGGTGCAGATATGAGCTCTGTCAAGAAATTCTGCCATTTCGGCTGGCTGAATTGGTTCAGCTCAGTATAACTTGGAGTAATATTTTTGTGTTTCGATTGCCACTTTGGCCGGTGTGTCCACAATAGTATTATCCGATCTTCACACCTGTGTGCAGGCCACAATCTGGCGTGGTGTAAAATTTTTTTTGAAGAAGTATGCAGTGCACTTGTCACCTTTAGTGATGCGTGTAGCCCTGTATTGGACACAAACCCGATGTTTGTGTTGCCTTTCAAGTGCGTTGAGGTGGGCTGCTGCCTCCGCCCACTTCTGGCCCCATGCAGGGCTATATCCTGAGGCTGTAATGTTGGACTCCAAGTGGGCCAATTCCACCAGCGCACGCGATATAACTGCCAATGTGGCTCGTGAGCGTCTGTATGAGAGATGGCGTTAGTGGCGGATGGTGTCTCTTTTGAAAGTTACCCATGTGGAAATGGGGTCCGCGCAAAATGGTGCAACAAACAATTTTGCCAAAGTTGCCTCTTCCACCCACATGGAAAATCCTGGCGACGCAAGCTCTGGGGGGCAGATTTTACACCAATGTGGGGCCTTTGCAACTGTGACGGGTAAGTGGTATGTTATTGAAACCAGTCGGTGGTTGGAGAATTCCATTTTTGTTGTTTTGAAGTGGGAGATGTGGGGTTGAAATTTCGCCGGCGCTAGAATAAGGTCAATGCGGTTCATGGACCTTAATTGGCCGTTGTGGACGTGGGGACATGTCATGTTTTTGAGCAGTGGGGCATGTTGCGGCAGCGCATCCATTAACCCAAGGGTGGCTTTTAGAATGCATAGTTCTACGTGACCCTGTGGGGCATGAGGTGAGGGCGGCCACTGGTCCGTTGGTGAGGTTAGCCAACAGTTCATGTCGCCAATTAGGAAAGAATCAGGGGGTAGCGGGAGGATTTGACCGATGAGAAAAATTCCTGACGCTCTTGTGCACCGTTTGGGGCGTAAATGTTGACGATTGTGTGTGCAACATCGGCCCATGAGAAGGTGACAATGAGCACTCGGTCATTTAGGAATGTTTCTGAAGATGTAAATTTGAAAAATTGTTTTTCCAAATTAGCACCCTACAGTGCTTCAACCAAAAGGATAGGGATGGTAGGAGCATTGTTTTCCAAGCATCCTTGGAACCTCGTGGACAGTGGGTTTCCTGGATGGCCAGGATATCCACAGATAAATTATTTTGTAAAAAACTCAGTTTCCTAGCCCGGGACAGGGAGGCCTTGAGTCCAGCGATATTCAGCATCCCTAGAGTGAAGGTTTCCCCCATCGCACCTTAGGTGCGAGGGGGTGGGCCCCCAGGCCCACCAGCCTCTTCCAGGTCCCCACGGGCTTTCACAGCAGTGTGGGTACTATCAGCAACGCTATCAGGGTTTTTGTTAATTTTTGCGGAAAGAGTCGCATTGGCTTTGGCCTTCGCTTTTTGTTTTCCTGATGTCGGACGAATTTTTTGCGGTGCGGATAAGTTCAGTGCACCGTCGAGTGGGGCAAAATTTTTTTTTTTTGGTTGGGATAGGTCCCAAGTCAGTTTCAACTGGGGCTTGGGTGCAGCGATTGGGTGAGATCAAATCTCCCATCGGATCCTCAGATTGAGTGGCCTGTTCAGCTTGGGCCTCCCAATCTGATTGGGTGATGGATTCCCGAGTTGCTTCTGCTGTGAAGGTCTCCATGTCCTCCTGGCGTTGTGAGTGTGGGATGGTGGTGGTGACCTTGGCCGCTTCCTTGGCCACGGTCCTATGGGCCTGCTTGGCCTTCTTCCACTCCTGCGGGGAGATGGGCTTTACCAATAGGTAGCAGCCTTGTGCACCCCACAGGAAAGCCTCTTTGGTGCTTGCAGTTGGTTTGTAGTATGCCTCTCCGCTGGCCATGGCCGCCAAGGGGTGCTCTTGGAATGTAACGCCCTCTTTGATGGGGCATGTGTGTGCCTTATGGCTGAACGCATCACAGTGGGTGCAAATGGGGGGCGCGCTGTCCACGGTTACCCGGAATGGGTGGGTGGTGTGCCCTGTGATGTCAATAAAGGTGGAGTGCAGGATCTGGGTTAGGTCCTTCGCGATCTCCTCAGTTGGGGTCAGAACTGCGATGGCTTTGCTGGTGCACAGGTGTGGCATCAGCGTGAAATGTTGCATTTCAAAAGATTGCTTTTTGGCATATATGGTGAGACCATCTTTCAGGTGTTGCTCCAAAATGTCACGTTTTACCGTAGTAGGCAAAAAGTCAAACGTGAGGAAAATTTGGTTTGATTTTGTCCATCTGGTGCGTTTAGTTTTGACAACCCATTGCCCTTCAGGGAGGTCAACCACTATGCGCACCGCTGCAGCCTTGTCTGCTGCTATTTTGCTTTCAAAACCTAGGTCCAGCCAACCGCGCGACATGGAGTGAGGTGCAACGTATACCGCGGTTGGGAAAATTTTGTGTACATCTTCACAAAATTTTTCCCATAGGGCCATTTTTGGATGTCCAGATACACACGGACTCTGAATTCCACCAATGAAAGTGGCTGGGAATGTGGCGTGTTGATGTACTGGTTGCATCGTGCTTGCCACGCAGGTATCTCTGGGGAAATTGTGACCATCGGTTTTTTTAGATTTTTTTCTATTCCGCCGGATTCTCTGGGGCATTTTTGAACGTTAGAGGCCGCGGGCCTTCCGCCTGCTCCTCTTGCCTTGCTTGCCCAACTGCTCCCAGACATGGTCGCAGACTAATCCCCTCTATGAGATTATCAAACTAGATTTAGTCTTGAATTGAATGGGTTGCAAAAGTGTTTGCAACGAGAAAGAAAAGTTTTGCTTTAATTATATGTTGTTATTTTATGTGTTTCATGCTAATTTAGGCACAAAGTGAGATAGTTTTTATCAACTATTATATTTCTTTTCACTAACTTATAAAATTTTTAATAAAAATAATTATTGCTTCTAAAAACTATGTGATAATGTATATAAAGCACCTCACCAAAAAGCCCTAGCCATATGTCATTCTTTATAATCCATGAGACAACATTTATTTTATTAAAACTATAAAAATTGGTAATTAATAAGTGATCTAAAGAGGCACATATGCTACTGGAAGGTCAGGAACCTTTTAGTAATATTATTCAATAAGGCTTTCTAACAATCTGAGGTATTAGTGTCCAATTTTTCTTACCAACGCAGATTCCAAAATAATAATTAAGATTGTTATAAAGCAACTAGGTAAGTTATCTCAACAGTCATAATGAGCACAAATATAGAAGTGTTCCCACCATAGCATATGGACATAAACTCTCTGTCAGTATTATAAAATCAAAATGGAGATTTAAGTAAATCCAATGATGGTATTCAAACCCAATCTAATGGTTTAGCAATATTACTGTCAGATGATCTCTGATGAAATTATTTAGATCTCCCAATGTTGGCATTAAAACCTGACCTCAACGATTAAATTATATGATTTTGAGCTAGTAAACTAAAGCCGCAGAAATTCTGATAAGCAAAACGTTGTATCTTGGCTATGAGGTTCTTGGCAATTAACATCAAAGTTTAAATTCTTGAAATTACCTATTAAAAATTGTCAAATAATCTAGGTTACTTTTTGTTTGCTAGATATTATTATATTCATCAAACAATGGAGTCTTTCCCATAATTGTATATCTAAAATATTTAAGTGAATTAAGCTAACTCATGCTAAGGTCTTTATGAGACCTACCTCCATTCTAGGACAGTAAGATTAATCCTCACGACATAACAAAACTTGTGCTCCTTGTCAGGTACATTGAGAGTCCCCAACAAATTATGACAACAATGGAGGTGGACTACAACCACTGTTTTTAACCTTGATAGCACTATGAAGGAGTTAGAAAATCGAATCCTTGCCATCAAGCAGTGAAATCTTAAACTACAAGTAGAGAATTCTAATGTAAAGTTTAAAATTAGGCAATTGATAACTTATTAGCCCTAAAGTAGCATTCCATGCTATCTGGAGCGAGTTGACCAGGTCAACAATGATTTATATGAGTTGAGTCACAGCTAGATGTCCTTTCATTGCATAAAAACCTCCCTGATATAAGCTATCTAGAACCAAGGGGCATCCCTCATGTCTATATATTTCTCCTGGCCCCTTACCCTTCTAGGTATTTTGTTCAAGCCTTCCTTCAAGGACAAGTTTAACCCTGGGGAAGGAAGCATATTTTTTTCTTCTACTGCTATGAGTGTGCTATAGAGGAGTCTAACAATTGCCAACACCTCTTGAATTTAATCAGTTATCTCAGTCAAATAGCTCAGGCGATAATGATACCTTTTTAATGACCTGCCAACTGGAGTGATGCAAAAATTGCTCTGCTCCAGGATTTTGGAAAAGAACTAATTTTAAATATTAGAAACAGGCGTTTATGAGGATCAACCTACAGAAAGGCGAATTTATTGATGAATTAATCACTGATTCTATCATAAATGCCTAAATTTTAGTTGTGGAATCGTCTCCAATTTGATGAAGCTATCACCGCTGCTGTATCAGCGTTTTAAGCTTGATCAACATTCATCTATACATTAAGGCAGTTCAGACTATGTGTCCTCAAGGTTGCACCTAAAGGAAGCTTTCTTGGAGATACTTCCTGACCTCCTTGTGGTCGCTGAAACTCCTCACCCTGCCCTAAGTTTTGATCTCCTGTCCTAGCAGTAGTTCCTTCAGAAGTGAATGTATATGGAAAATTTCCAATTACTGAAAAGCTCCAACTCCTTTGGCAGTCGCTATCATTTCCCCAAATAAGGTGGCAAAAGATCAGTCATCTTAGGGCAAGAGGCTACCTCTTATGACTAACCTGTTTAGCTCAATTTATAAACCCTGACCCTAGTCCATCCAGCTGCTTTGTATCAGCTACTCAAGCTTAAATAAAAGTACTTACTTCTATCCAAGGCAATGAAAGCCTTAAAATTCCTAAATATAAGATTGGAAAAATACTCAGTCAAATATTACAGTCAGCTCCTCTAATTTGAGTAAAGAATTTAAATAAAAGAACTTTTAGACATATTTGAAAACCTCTAAGCCTGGCTTAGCAAAATCCTATGCTTACCTTGATACAATTATCTACTAATTGTTTATTAGCTGATGTTTCTTCTTTTGGTTCCTTGGTGGTATGAGTGGAAGTAGTCATATACAAAGGTAAAGTCTTGGCTATAATTGATACCAGATCCCTAGCTAATGTCTATCCTCCTAACTTATACAGAAAATCAAAATGGATCCAGATTTGATCCACAAAGTTGATTATTGGACATCAGGAATTCAAACTAAGGCGAATTTGTGCCTACTCTGTCTTAACTCTCCAACTTGTGAATCTCTTGATTACTGCACCCTTTACTACATTATAAAACTAGAAATTATTTTATTGGAGTCCGGCTAATTCAGGAGTCAATTTCATAATTAATACAAAGAAAAATACTCTCCACTCTTGGTGTATCAGATACTATTAATCTTTGATCTCCCAACCAAAAATATGGGTTCTCAGAAAATGTACCTACCTCATCAAATCTTCCCCCTCTGTCTGTAAATTAAAGTTCAAAACTTGGGGCTTAGAATCAAGCCACACCTATTTATGTGGTTACTGAGGATGTGATACTTCTGCATGTCCCTGTAAGCCTTGGGGACAGCCCTTGTGGTTAAATCAGGAGAAAGAGAAATATTGCAAAAAGAGGAAGAATCCAGCGGTCGTCCCTCTCATCACAATAGGCAATTTAGGCCACGTGTTAAAAAGATATGTAAAAAGGTATAACATTGAAAATCGCGCCTATTCATCTTTTTCTCATTACCTAAGATTTTGTGAGAAAAATCTGATAGTGTCAGGAAGTGGCAGTGATCAGAAGTCATCACTAGTGGACAATTAGCAGCAATTGTCCCCAAACGGCTTCTCATTAGTTCAAGTTCTACTAGTAAAAATTAGTTTTCAGAAAAGTTAACCTGATCAGGTTACTCTCAGGCTTAAAAAATCTTTTTTTCTTCCCGCACAATTGTTGCTAAAAATGAAGCCTCCCTGACAGGTATGGGCGTGGTAAATCCCTTATACCAAATGGAACAAGTCATATGTAGATTGGCCTTTTGCACAACCTGATGTCCATATGAGGAGTCATCACTATTGTGCCAAGCGCAATTGCAGCGGAATGAATATTCTTTCTAACGAATCATACCACTCCAACCAGACAGGTCAGATTTGATTAAGAACTGACAATTATGTAGAAAATTGATCCACATGACCAAAATGCAAAATATTCCTGACAGTAGTGCTCCTAGTCCCATTTCTTCATTCTGTGATCATATAGGGAAGTGGTCCCCAATAGGTATCACTGCCATTCCATTTTTCTTTCCTTTATTTGAAGTTAAATAAAACCCATTAGAAATCTAATTAATATCTGATAGTAACATAAATTTTCTGAACATTTTTTAATTTTATTTAGGAGTACATGGCTGGAGATGATGCACTTGAGGGATTGGATAGGCGATTAAATAGGATTTTTTTAAAGTGGGTTGCAAACGGATTTTTTAGAAGTTATACACACAACCTTGTCATTGCGCCTTACTGTGGCTTGCTGTTGGGGGAGACCTCGGACTCCTTGGGTATATGGGCTTTCCATAAATATGTTCATTGCACCATGGAAATTTAGAACTGTGTGGAATGGCCCAAGACGTTACTTGCGCATGCTGTTCTGTTGGAATGGCATCCCCTTTCAGCCAGTAACCAAAGTTTTTGTTTAGACTAAAGCAAAAACGTTAATGATGGCCCTAGCTGGGTCAGACCCTTGTGGGCTTACAGTGGTGGCTAACCAGTTATCATGGATCGCCCATAACCTTTTTAACAAAAATTGTCTTGTTGCAATCAAGGTCTCAATGACTTGACCCATCCTGGAAGAGTCAGTCCTCATCTATATGGTTGGGATTTGTGGTTTATAGCTGTGCTAAGCGCACCTCTTGTCCCCTGACACTTACTACTGTCTTACATTAATCATACCTCTGGTGCAGTGAATCTTCTTTGTTTAACACTGTGTACTGCCTGTCCATGGCATTTGAGTGTTTCCTTGTCCAAAAAAGGGCGTATTTAGCAACTTTCTAGTGCAGGGTTGTAAATTTGGGGTGGAGTAGAGGCTTGCTCAATATTCTCCAAGTGATATTACAGAGCTAAGGAGGATAAATCATTCCCCAGAAATCCTGAGCTGGGATTGGCTGGATGCTTGGGCTCTCAGAATTTGCATTGGCTGGTGGTGCTAGAAGTCGATTGAGATTTTAGAGTATTTCATTTTCACCCATGGTGCATTTTTTGAGGTTCAAGTTTAATTTTTGATACGATTTTTCTATTTTAAAATAACGGAGCATTGCCTTAGCCTCTGGCGTCAAGTCCCATGGCCCTACTAACTCTGGGAGTGAACCTAGGTAATTGAATAGGATGGTTGGGGATTCTGGGTTTCTGAAGGCTAAGTTTCTGGCTATTTGGGTCCTTGCTGCAGATGACCATGGAGTCTGACTCCCTTCTTGTGAGGTTGCAGCACTGATCCACTTCATAAGATGTTCACAGAATTGTGTTCAGGGTCTATTAACCCCATCCTGCCTTCAGAAGTTGGCCCCCTTAGCGTGGTGATCCAGGCTGGGGGAGCATAAGCCTCAGAACCAAGGTTGTAGAATTGATATAAATTTTTTTAAAAAATTGCTATTGGAAAAAGCATGTGCAGGGTACCAGAATTTTGAGAAGAGCATAGTATTGGCAAGGAGACATTTGCAATCAGAGATGTCTTCCTGAACTTCCACCTTTACACTGTCCTTAGGATATTCTGAAGTAGCTTCTCTTCCACCTCTTGAGTTGCTATACCCGCACTTTTGACGGGGATCCCTAGGTGTATGATGGGTTCCTTTGGGCAATGCATTTTGAAAGGGTGTTGGGATAAGGCTGGATTTTTTTACAATTTTTTTACTTTGCTTGTGTTTGTGACTTTTCTTTTTGTCCTATTGTTTCTAGGGCCTAGGCGCTTATCATTTGATAGCACCAAGGCTTGTGATCTGGTTTTGTTTTTTTGGCTTGGGAGGCTTTTTCATATAGGCTGATTATCTCCTCTACATTTTTTCCTTGCCTTGAAGGAGACCCCTACCACACAGTCATCAGCGAAGGCCAAAACCTTAAGTGGTTTTGCCCCTTGCACTCTATACCAGCTAACTGTTTCTCCATCACCCATAGGAGGGGGTCAATTTTTAGGTTGTATAGGATACAGCCAAGTGGGTCCCCTTGACGGAGGCCTCTTTCTGGTGGGAAAGGAGGTGAAATGAATGTAGACCTTAGATCTGAGAAGGTGGCTGACAGCTTATGGTTCGCTATCCATGAGAAAAAGAGTTTGAGAAGCCCTGTTTGTGAAGTATTGCCGCCGAGTATTCCCTTTATATTCTGTCATACACCTTAGCTTGGTCTAGAAAGCAGAGCGTGCCCTTGGAGGCTCCTTCCAGTGTGTTTGTTACTAGGTGGATGTTGTCCCAAATGCTATTACCTGGAGTAAAACCTGCTGTTGTGGGGTAATGCAATCCTAGGCTTCTTCTGAGAGAGCTTAGCCACTCTTTCTTAAATCTTCATATCAGCGTTGATTAGAGATATTGGGCGCTAGTTGCTCAGGTCAGTACGATCCCCTTTTTTGTGCAGTACTATAGCATAGGCTTCTGCGCCTCCTGGGGTCACCATCCCCTCTTGGAGATTTGAGTTAAAGAGAGGTAGCATGGGCTTCTTTATTACTTCATAGTGTGCTTTAAAGTACTCATGGGATGCCATCTGGTCTGGTGACTTGTTGGTAGAAAGCTTCCGTAGAACCTTTGCTAGCTTATCCTCCGTTACTTGGACATAAATGCTAACTAAATTCTCGGCGTGGTTGGGGACAGCATTGATGTAGCTCTTAGCAGCTTCATCTGTTGGGGCTGCCTTATACAGTTCTGAGTAGTAGGAGTGAGTGATGGATGCTACCTCTTCTGGGTTGGTAGTGGTTTGGCCTTCACATGTTTGGAGTTCAGTGAGACTGGAATTTTTTGATCTCATTTTGTAAGTCTGATATAAAACTTGGATGGTCAATCCCCTAAGAAGCCCATCTGGAACCCACTTGGAGTGCCTCCATGTGCATTTAGAGTTGTTTATGTTTCATGACAATTAGTGTCTGTTTCACCTAATCTCCAGCATAATGTGTTGAGTAGCCACTCAGGGGTGGGTATCCATTCCATACGGTTTCTTGTTCTCTGAGATTAAGAAAGTTCTGCTGTTTGCTTCCTTGTGAGACGGAAGGCTTGCGTGGGCTGAGGGCGGATAGAATTTACTTCTTTAACCTTTGCCACTGATGCCATAAGGTTTCAGAGACATTACATTTGGCTAGTTCATCTACATACCTTTTTTTCTGATCTACTAGGACATATTAACGTTCTTTGGCAGCCTCCTTTTCCAACGTTGGTTCTTGGGCGGTTCTTCCTTTGATTAAATACTAATTTTCCTCATTATATGGTCTGATAGATGAAGGTTAATTGTTGCAAAATCTTCAGCATGTGATTCCAATGACACGGGTATGAGTATCCAATCCAGTCTTGTGGCGCTGATTAGTTGATTACCTACAATATTTGGCCGCGTCAGATTTAGAAAGTATGATTCTGAGAGTGATTTGGCATCTAGAAGGCCTTTTGTTACATTAATTGCTGTAATTGGCTCGATCCTACTGGCGGGTTTGTGACATTTGGCCATCTGTCACAAGTTCCGTCCAGCCAACAATTAAAGTCTCCTCGGTAAATCTTTTCTTCTGGAAGGTTCAAATCAATTAGGTTGCCCAAAAAAATCTTTACTTTTGTCCGCTTCAACAAGGGCATATAATAAAGCGGCCCGAATTAATTGAATCCCCCATTTGGAGGACAAAACTAGAAACATTCCTTTCAAAAGAGAGTGGTAGTTAATGATTGCTATGGAAGCTGATGCTTTGACTACAAAACCACAAAAAGATGGTCCAGAATGTTCACGAAGTGAGAAACAGCCTGGATCACTCTTCCCCCTTTCCAGTGGTGCATTTGCTCTCCTGCAAGGCAAGAACGTCCACTGGTGGGTCTATCAGGAACCCTCGTTTCTTATCCATGGACACATCAGATGTTTTTCTGCTATGTTGAGAGTCCCAAACGTTAGCTTGCCCAGCACGCCTGCTAGAGACTGCATAGGGCCAGATTGACCCTGTGCATCTGAGGTGGCTTGCTTGTAACTGGACCTAGTCATGGATCCTCATAAATGGTTTGGGCTGGAAATATGCTTGATTGCAATTCTGGTGGCCCAGAGTCCCTATTTTACTTCTCTATAAAGTGAGCACTGTTGTCCTCCATCCCGTTGAGGGTTGAGAAACTGTTGGCTTGTGGAACGGGTTTGTTGACTAAAACTTGAATTGGTTGGGCTCCATTGTGTACAGGTAGGACTTGTGCGTTGTTTATTTCTGATTCAAATGCCCACTGCTCATTATCTTGCAGCTTCTGGGCTGTCTTAGGACGGTCATACTAAAGAGGAGCTCTTGTTATTTCTCAATGTTGCGCTTGGCAGTTTCCTCCTGAGCTGCTGCTTCCGTCTCCTCCTTCTGCTTCTTCTGCTTGGCCTTCTCCGCCGCCTTTCTAGCCATCTTCGCTTATTTACGTTGCTCTGGGGAGAATGGTTGAACCACCTCATAGTTTGCCTGCGATCCTCAGAGGCGTGCTGTTAATGCGTCCCACTGAACTATTACCTTCAAAATTTCTTCACACTCAATAAACTTTCTTCCCTCCCATGTAGCCGGACAGGCGTTAAAATTATGCCCTACTCTGTTGCTGATCATGATTATGGGTGGCCTCTTTTCTAGGCGGACTGAGAAAGGGCGAGAATGATTCCTCTTTGGGTCTAAGATGTACGCTTTTTGTGGGATTGTAATGATGTCATTGTTAGCATCCATGCCAAGGCGTATCATTGCAACAGCCTTATATGTAGCCAGGTGGGGCAAGAGGCGGTTTTTCTCTATTTAAAAATAAATTAGTTCTCCATATGAGCACAGGCCGCTTGTTAGCGCTGCCTCCAGATAGTCCCACTTTTCAGTGGTTTGGAGTCCTTCTAGTACTGAAAACTAGTTTTATCATCCCAAAAACGGGTGCTTGTGATTGGGATATTGGCTGTAATTTTGTTCAGGCTCCTTGCCTACTCTCAGCTTAGTGCAGGTGACTACAAATGGGGCATCTATGGCTGCATCTGCGGACTCAGAAGTAGCAACGCTAAGGTCCAAGGTTCCCATTGTGACTTTTTTAGTCAAGATTACAGCTTCTGGGAAGCGTCCTGGGATAGCCTGACATACTGCTTAATATCGTAGAGGTTCCTCAACTCAAAATCTAATGCACAAACCAAATTCACGTGAGGACTTTGGTAATTCGTGGCTGATATTGCCAGTTCAGTGAAAAACTTGGATTATCTTGAGATAGTCACTGTTTGCGACATATGGTCCCTTTTTGCACTACAGTTAAAGTTGAACAGCTGGGCCTTCTGGCCCATGCTGTTACCCTCATCGTTGCTGCATAGGTCTGTGAGCTCAGTGGATTAGTCACTTTGTTATCCCATGATTGGATGGCACAATTAAGACAAGTTGTGATTGTTTAAATCAATTTAATTAACTGCAAACAAAAGTGATGCTTACGAGAAAAATAACTCCTAATCCTTTTACTGAACATCTAGTAGGTATGATTTTCAATTTTGAAAACCCTTAATGGTGTTTGAGGTTGCCCTGGTTTCTGTTCATTCTAATATATGGATGGCTGTACCATAGATATTATATTTTGTGTTTTTGGTGGTCACTCATCTTGTGTTAAATTCAGTCTAATTATTATCCTCATACTCCATGACGTAATATACGACGCTCAGTTTCTATCCTTAACCGCCATTTTTAATAAGAAAAAGTGCTTCATTGGTTTTGTGGATGAAAGGATGGTATGTACTTTGGATCATAGTTTTCAAGCTGCGGCTAGGGAGATTTCATTACCCAGACTTAATATTTTTTCCTTCCATATTGATGTAAATGAGTTAGTCCCAATATCATCCTAAGCCTTGACCATCTTGGGAGGGTTTCAAGTGTGGTGGGTTGTTCGTTCCTAGGGCCACTTTCCAGCCTCCTCAACCTGTTGTTTTTGCTCTGGTGATAGTAGTTGTGTGGTCAGATCATATGCTTAAAAGAAGCCTTTGTATGGTAATCCATAAGTGCCTTTGTCATTTTGTGGGCAACCACCAGAAGTGGAGGTGAATCATATGGCCAGAATCATAGTTACCTCTCCAACAGATGGCCCAACGGATGGTCTGGCAATAATCCCTTCCCAACCAGTTATGTCACAGGAAAATTGAAAAAAACCTGATCAGATTTATATTATGTTACCTGTTAAAATACACTTGGGGTCTCATGTGGTATCCATCAAGGCTCTCCAGGATACTTGGTGACTATAAACTTTATGAGCTTACAGGGGGCTCAAGATTCAAACTAGATTAGGACGCCAGCTCCCTGGTGCTGAGTGAATCCTCTCATCAATGACTTTCTGTATGTTAATAAGGGCTGTAATGTTTTCAGTGCATGTATTTGGTTTTGTGACAGATTGTCTGTGGTCCCAGATATATTATTTTCCCATTATTTTTGGGATTGGTTGATGGCGGCGGCAACAAGTTACCATTAACTTGGAGACAATCTTTTGTCATTTGAGAATCTCTCTGCGTTTTGCGATTTTCCACTAAGTGATACTTTACCTCCTGCCAGGCTGGTGGGGTAAATAGTTTCTGTTTCCTCTCACACTGCATTCCCACTTGTTTTCCCAGCTTGTTGCAATATAAGGATTTCTTAGATTAGGAAAAGGGCCAATTTCCTTCCCACCTGCTATGATTATGATCTGGCATTCCAGATGACAGTAATCCTGCTAACATTAAAATTCCTCTGTACCTGTATACAGATCAAGAGGTAAAGGCTCTGGAAGTGTAGTTGGATGACATACTTAAGAATGGTTGAGTGTTTAAATAAACCTGTCCAATCACTTCACCGATTGTTTTCCCTTAAAAAGCCAAGGATACACTATGACCATGCGTAAACTAAAGTCATCTGAGTATTATCACCGCGCATAACTCTTAGCTGATCCCTCTATAGCAAAACATCAGCTAGGCGATCGCCAAATCCCAAAACGTTCTTCAAGTTTGACCTGCAGAACGCATTTACCAAATTTGGATAGCGGAAGGCCAGAAGTGGTTGACAGCCAATCATACCTGTTGGGTATTTTCCAACCTCCTGTAATTTCTTTTGGCCTCAAAAATGCAACCACTACCTTCCAGTATATGACTTACGCCATACTAGGAGATCAATGTTTCATGTGGGCGATGGCATACAACAATGATTCATAGTGAATTACCCAACCCCCAAAAAGCAATCAAGTGACCTGAAGACAGTATTAGCAGCACTGAAGAATGCTTATTTTTATGTCAATCCCATAAAGTGTCAATTCTTCAGAGAGGAGGTTAGTTTCTTGAGTAATCTTGTCTTGAATGATGGCTATACTATCCCGCCAGCAAACTTGATGTAATTTTCTCTAGGTCCAAAAAACCACTCAGAAATAGCTGCATAGTCTTTCAAGCACCATTATTTCCAAAAGAAATTATCACCTCAGCTTTCCCCTGTTGGCGGCGCCTCTTCATCCCTTGACATGGAGGAACGTTCCTTTCAAATGGATGAAAGATTTTTAAAGTGCCGTCAAGATGAATAAGGAGGTTTTTTCGTTTCTAGGCCTCTAGCATACTGACACCTAGCCTTTTATTGTGGCTTTCAATGCCTAGTTTGCAACTGTGGGAGCAGTCCTACTGCAGGAACATTAAGGGGTGAACATAACATTACTTACTTCTCCCATATTTTTATGTGTGAATCAGAGATGGGCCATTTATGACAAGGATCTCGCTGCAGTTGTGGTTGCTCATCTATCATTGGTACTTGTTGCAAGAGGCGCGCCATGAAGTGGTAATCTAGATGGACCACTCAGGTTCTCATGTACTTTTGTAGAATGGCAGAAATTAACGCAATGTCTGGCTCAGACGTTCTGGGACATGTGAAACTTAAACTCTTTTTATAAATTTGTCTAGTGGCGCTAAAAAATATTCCCAATCATAGAGCTGTACCCCTTCCCTGAGCCCAACATAGGAAGAAACACAAGAGTTGATGTCAGTGATCTTCCACCAAGAATCTCATCATTGCTCCTACTGTGATTTTAATCTGACTGGACTACAGATGTGCTATAGGTATCTTGGGTGCAGGCATGTCAACCTGCTTTCTTGGAGGGACTATAGTTGATCGATCAGTTGAGTTTACCAGGCCACAAGTGTACCCATTGTTCATTAGTGGAGGGCCCGATTTTGTTCTAGTATGGTTTAGGCTCCCCTACCACTCTGGAATGACATAATATCTTTTCACCATGATCCCCTGAAAGTGGGTCGCCCCAAGCACAAGAAGTGACTTAATATGACAAATAGCACGTTCAACTGGTTGGGCCTCTCCAAGGATTTTTCAGCGAGGATTACAAATTGCATGCCATCTTCACAAACTAAGTCAGATCTATAAGTTAGTAAACGCCTCCTGTATTCCCTGCAGCAGGCTCAGGGTTTTGGACCTCAGTATCCAATGACTTTATTTTTGAGCTTCCCTGCTCCAATGAGTTTTATATAGTTTAGGGTGGTCATGGACCACATTACAAAATTCTACTTTTTATTCTTTGAATGCTCGAAATTACTTCTGAGGAGAAAGCCCAGATTTTTGAACGCCATGGTTTCTTTCTAATTTGGCGTACCCTAGGATGTGGTAATAGACTGGGGTCACTGGTTATGGCTCAGTTTTGCACTTTTTTCGGCTATCTTGAAGAGCCAGCCATGATGGTCCATGGTATATCAATCTCAGTCAGATGCAAGTGGAGAGGGTCAACCAGATCATAAACAGTACCAAGCTGCTTCCCTCCGCCATGCAGGATACCTGGGCTGTCAATCTTCCCATGGCGCAGTTTATGTATAATACAAAATACTAATTAATGGAGTTCTCCTTATGATGCTACCAAGAGGTATAAACCCTCATTCTTTCTAAATTATTGACCACACCTTAAAATCCATGCCACTGAGGAGCATATTTAGTGGATACGGTTTACCCAAGGACTGCTTTGGGCACATGACAATTGCAATGAGTAATTACATGTACTTTGCAGTTCTCAAGCGTCTTCCTGCACATGAAATTAAAGTGTGGTCACAAGTGATGCTGAATAAGCGCCACATGCATTTGAAGGTCCCTTCATTGAAGTTCATATGCAAGTATTTTGGTCCTCATGTGGTGGCGGAGGATTTAAGCAATGGGGCCTTCCATTTAACCAATTATTATGCTTTGAAGCAGCACCCAGTACTTATTGCTTCTCAGTTTCCTCATTTAAAGGGAGGGCACTGCCTGCACCAAAATAAGGGTTTTGAGGGATCAAAATAAGTGAAGGTTGACATCGATGAATCCCCCCTTGGGTTGGGACCATCTAGTACTAAAAAAAATAAGTGAAGGTTGATCCTAAACTGGCATCACAAGAATCACATCACTCATTACAATACTTGGTGTCATAGAACGGATTTTCTTCTTTTGAATACAACTGGGTTTATGCTCATAAATTCATAAATTGTTGCGACTTGGTGGAGTCTTTCTACACCACCCATCCATATGCTCCCCATCCTCTCAGAAGGTTGTTGCCAAGTTAAAAATAAAGGTAACCTTGGCGAAAAAATGTCACGCTTGCTCGGGTTCCCAGTGAGGGTGTGTGGTAATTTATCCTTTTAAGGTTAAGCTTTTGTGACGGTCAAAGCGCTTTCTGACCACCACATAGCCCTGACGCCCCTAAGGCGGGGATTGGGGCTCTTAGTAATGTAGATAATAATAATAAAAGCCTAGGGCTAAGGGCAATGACCCTTGTAAATGGAATTCTGATGAATCAGATGCTGACAAATTGACTAAACCTCAGAGCAGAGATGGCAAGGGTGTGACGGACAGAGTCTCTGAAAACTGCCACAAAGCAGTTAGGCAAGAGTGCTCATGTGAGTGCCCACAGGCAGGATAGCCCTGCTGTGGAGAGGTCCCTAATCCAACTGTGTGGAAACCACTTTACTATGAAAGTTTGGGCTACAGTCAAGACTATGCTGGCGCTCAGAAGGAGGGCCTGACCCCCTTAGAGGGCGTACAAGGACTGGATGGCCTTGTCAAAGTCTGAGCTGCTGTACATGTGGTGTTTCTGGGTATTCTCTTAATAAACTGATTTTCAAATGCAAAAACTTATTTTCGAATTTATAAAGTTTTTATTTAATTTATAGAAGATGAAACTTCTTTACAGTTTCGCCTGCTCAGAAATATACTGAGCTTAGTGGGAAGAGTGGGTCCTGTTCCCTGCGGAGTCCGTGGGTGTCTTCCTGGCAGCAGGCCCTATTCAAGAATCTAGACCCTCGATTCCAGCGTTGAGGCCTGTTCTTGAACTCGGGCTGGGTACCCTCAGGGTTACAGAAACTTTTCCACATTTATTATTTGACTTTGATTTACTCTTGAAGCCCGGGACATTCTCTTCACCCATATTCCCCAATATTGGTTCATTGCCTCTTATGGGAATATTTTGTTTGGCGACATCTGGTTGGTTAGAGCGCCATTTGCAAGGATTTTCATCCTTGTCGATACTCCCATGAATGATGGGTTTAGCCACACCTGATTGGCCAGAAATTCATGTCCGAGGGTCCAATCCCTTGTTGCCAAATTTAGTAATATTGGATTTGGCAGCATCTGGTTTGCCAGAGCGCCATTTTCGAGGCTTCCCTTCCCCATCAGCCTTTTGATTTTTTTAATTCCGATTTTGAGTCACCTGATTCATCAGATTGCTATTTACAAAAATTGGTGTGTTTGAGCCCCTCTCCCCTGGCCTTGACTATCGCCCTAGGGAAGACTAGGGCAATGTGATGGTCAGGCAACGCCTTGACCGTTACATCACCCTCCCCAGATGAGAGCCCCTCCAGTTCCAGAACTCCTCTACCTTCCGTGGGCAGTTGCTGCAGTCATCGGCCATCTGCCAGGTGGACTCCTCCACTGGGTAGCCTACCCATTTGACTAGGTACTAGCGCTTCTTCCGCGAGATTTTTGACTCCAAAATTTTTTCCACCTCATACTCCGCCTCTCCCAGGTTTCCCAAGTGGACAGGCTCTGGTTTCTCTGGGAGAGAACCTTCAAACTTCCTCAGTTGTGAGACATGCAGTACTGGATGCGCCCGCGATCCCTTAGGGAACTTCAGCTTGTATGACACTTTGTTTACCTGGCGGAGGACCTTTAATGGGCACAGAGCGACTGGTCCAAATTTCCTACAGCTTGCCAGCACCAAGTAGTTTTTCGCGTTGATCATCACTAGGTCTCCTTCCTTTAGCACCGGGGCCTTGGATCAGTGAGTGTCAGCCTTCCTCTTCTGCATTTCTATCGCTTTGACTAAATTTGCATGCAGGGCTTTCAGGTTTTCCTTCATGTCTGTTGCCAAGTCGTTGGCCGCTGGGTTTGGACCTCTGTGGTGGGTTTCCACCATCTTTGGGTGGAACCCATAGTTTGCCATGAATGGCGACATTCCTGTTGACAAATGGGTCAAGTTATTATAGGCGAATTGGGCTAGTCTTAGCCAGTCCGTCCAGCGTTCCTGTTGTGTAGTCATGTAGCATCTCAGGTACTGCTTGAGGACTTGGTTAACTCGTTCCGTCAGGCCATCTGACTGCGGGTGGTAAGCTGAGGATCTACATGGCTTGATCTGGAGATTTTCGAGTAGGTGTTTCCAAAATTGGGCGATGAATTGGGGGCCCCTATCCAATACTATCTCCTCCGGTAGACTGTGGTGGGCAAACACCTCATTAACGAAGATATCCGCCATGCCCTTTGCTGTGATGTTGGAGTTACAAGGAAAGAATTCCGCATACTTGGTCATTATGTCTACCACTACCATCACAGCGTCGTAATCCTTTGACTTTGGAAACCCCATTATGAAGTCCACACTCAGTGAGGACCATGGCATTTCCGCAATCTGGAGGGGCTTGAGTTTTCCTAAAGGCTTCTGCCTAACGTGCTTGGAACGGGAGCATGTGACACATTTCTGGATGTACTCCCTCATGGCGCTGGGCATCCCCAGCCAGGAGTAACTCTGGCCAGGAGCTCTATGGTTTTCTCATTTCCAAGGTGTCCCGCCAAAGGGTGGTCATGGAAAGCGCTTATTGCCTCCTCCTGGAGCTCGCGGTTGGGCAGCCATGGGCGCCCTTTGTGGAGAATGAGGCCTTTCCTTTTACAGAAATTCTTATGTTGCTCATTCTCTACTCCCTCCTCCAGGTCCTTCCACAGTGTTTCCCCATACTTTGAGCTTCGCTGGGCGGCCTGGAGCTTTTCACTCATTTCCTCGGTGGCATTCTGGATGACAGCGAACAAATTTGAGGGCAACATAGTAGTGGTGTTGTATGCATCCAGCTCCTCCCTTGGGAAGGACTTACATGGGTCCCTGCTTAAGAGATCTGGGATGATGTTGCTTTCCCCCGGCTTGTACACAATCCTAAAGTCATAAGACGCCAGCTCTAGGTGCCATCTGGCCTGGCGCTGGTTCATGCGCTTTGGGTTTTTGTAAAATTCGAGGGCTTGGTGGTCCTTTATGATAGTAAAGGGATGTCTGGCGTAGAGTAAGTGGTGCTGCTATTCCTCCAAGGCTGATACAATCGATAAGAGCTCCTTGTCATACACGGGGTAGTTGATCTCAGCGGGCAGCATTTTCCTACTAAAGTAACTTACGGGATGGTCTACCCCATCTTCTACCTCTTTTAGCAGAACTTCCCCAATTGCAAAGTTGGAGGCGTCAGTCTCCACTATGAAGGGCAGTTGGCGTCAGGATGGGCTAGTACTGGTGCCTTCATGAGGCTCTCAATGATAGCTTGGAAGGCTGTCTCCTCCTCTTTTCCCCAATGAAACGGTACCTGCCCTGTCAGGCGAGTTAGGGGTGCTGCCGTCTTAGAAAGGTCTTTTGCAAACCTTCTTAGGAAGTTCACCACGCCCAGGAAATTCCTAACACCCGTTCTATCCTTAGGGGCTGACCACTCCCTTACTGCCTTCAGCTTGTCTGGGCATATGGCTGTTCCCCTTTGGAAGACTATGTTCCCTAAGAAGGAGACTGTGTCCTTGTAGAACTCGCATTTAGAAGGCTTCAAGCGGATGTCCGCCTTGTTGAGGGCTTCCAGCACGCTCAGCACATCTCCTTTGTGGTTCTCCTTGGTCCTGGAAAATACAAGAATGTCATCCATATACGCCACGCAACATTTCCCAATCAGTTTTTTAGGGCGTTGTCTATGGTACGCTGGAATACTGCTGGGGCGTTCTTGAGGCCAAAAGGCATCACCTTGTACTCAAAGACTCCTAAGTGGCACTTGAAAGCCATGTATTGTTGTTATTTGGCGATTACCAGAACTTGGTTGAACGCGTCAACCAGGTCCAACTGGTGAAAACCTGGCTACCTGAGATCATCTGAGAGATGTTCTCCATCAGAGGGATGGGGTAGGGGTCAGACTTGGTGATTGCTTTCAGCCGCCAGTAGTCCACACATGGGCGAAGCTCGCCACTTCTTTTGGGACTAGGAGTATTGGTGACACCACTGGCTAATTGGATGGAACAATCATCCCGCGCTCCAGCATTTCCTTGACATAGACCTCAAGGGCAGCCTTCGCCTTAAGGTTCAAAGGGTAGACAGGACAACCCTTGGGGAACTCCGCATCCTTTTTTGAACCTGAAGGTGAAAGGGAAAGGGCCTTTTGGGGTGGTAGAAGGAGCTTAGTTCTTCTTGAACAGGTGGGCATATACACGAAAATCGTTGGGTATGTCCGCCTCTATCTCCAGCCCTACTACTGCGTTCACCCCAGGCCTCCCTCCGCCAGTGGTGAAGAAATCTAATGCCACTGGGGGTTGGTTCTTGGGGTGTAGCAAGACCAGGCGCTCCTGTAGTTTGAACTGGGGAGTACTTGTGCCACCACTGCATGCCCAGGATTATGGGATGAGGCAGAATTTAATGGCACTGAATGACTCTTGGAAGGTGTGAGGCCCCTGCCGCAGCAGCACCTGGGTCTTGATCTTCCAACTGCTAACCGTTTTTGAGGTGTCTGCCAGCATCACGGCTCCCTTCCATTCCTTTTCCAGCCTCATTTTTATACTAACCTGTGGTCTAGATAGTTATCTTCTGCTCCGGTGTCCACCAGCACCCAAAGTTGATCTTCCCTTTTCCCTTTCTTCCCCAGAGCTGTAACGAATAGGGGACATAGAGATAAGACTAGGTATTTCCTTTATTGATGGTAGCAACGCGCGCAGGAGTAGGGCGGAAGTTGTAGGAGGGACTAGGGTTTCCCACTCTATGGTTTCCTGAAGTGTTTACCCCATTGGCGGAGTCAGAGGGCGAATCCTGTGAGGACTCCTGTGAGGGGTTGGAGACTGGCTCAGACTCAGCTTGGCGGCCGCGGAACTTCCCATGTTGTACTCCGGATGGGCCTTTGCTTTCACTAATGCTAGTTGACCCTCCACCTGGGTCGCGAGGGAATTCCTTTCATTGAGGGTAGCTCCCAGCTGAGAGGCATCCAATGCAGTAAGGATGTCTGGGCGGAGGCTCTGGCGGAACATTCGTGCTATCTGAGTAGGGGTGACCTTGGCCGCCTTGGCCAAAGGGCAGTACAAACAGGCGTACTCCATGACTGACATCTTTCCTTGAGTTAGGTTCAGAAGGGCGGACCACGCAGCATCTTGGGAGTCATTTGGCATAGTCACTCTCTCAACTAGTTGAAGAAATTCCTCCAAGGTGGGAGGGAGCATCGTCTGGGCTCAAGTAGCTCAGTGAACCAATCCGCTAGGTTTCTGGGCTGGGCGGTTACTATCTGGGCAATCTGAAGTGACACTAGGGCCATTCCTCCTGACGCTGTGGTCAGCCGGGGTTGAAGTTTCACATGAGAGAAGATGGCGTGCAAGGTTCTCAACTCTCATGGGGTGAGGGCCTGTCGGAACTCAGACGCAGACTTCTCATATTGAAAGTAGAAGTTGGTATGTCCTTTGGAGGGAAGGAAACGGGTGACTTCTCTTAGGAGAAATAGGAGAGAGAAGATGACCATCAAAAATGTGGTTAAGTGCTCATACCATGCAGGAAAGGCGCGTTCTGACGGCTTGTCCACCATGTCCAGGAATAAAGACATCAAGTTAAATGAGTTTCGTCTAATGTGACGGATGGGGTCTCTGGATACTGCCACAAAGCAGTTAGGCAAGAGTGCTCATGTGAGTGCCCACAGGCAGGATAGCCCTGCTGTGGAGAGGTCCCTAATCCAACTGTGTGGAAACCACTTTACTATGAAAGTTTGGGCTACAGTCAAGACTATGCTGGCGCTCAGAAGGAGGGCCTGACCCCCTTAGAGGGCGTACAAGGACTGGATGGCCTTGTCAAAGTCTAAGCTGCTGTTCATGTGGTGTTTCTGGGTTTTCTCTTAATAAACTGATTTGAAAATGTGAAAACTTATTTTCGAATTTATTAAGTTTTTATTTAATTTATAGAAGACAAAACTGCTTTACACAGTTTCACCTGCTCAGATTTATACTGAGCTTAGTGGGGAATAGTGGGTCCTGTTCCCCGCAAAGTCCATGGGTGTCTTCCCAGCAGTGGGCCCTATTTGATAATCTAGACCCTCAATTCTGGTGTCGAGGCCCATTCTCAAACTTGGGCTGGGTACCCTCAGGGTTTCGGAAACTTTTCTGCATTTATTGTTCAACTTCTATTTACTCTCAAAGCCTGGGCCTCCTTCTTCACCCATATTCCCCAATATTGGTTCATTGCCTCTTATGGGAATATTTTTTGGTGACATATGGTTGGCCAGAGCGCCATTTGCAAGGATTTTCAATCTTGTTGATACTCCCATGAATGACGGGTTTGGCCACACCTGATTGGCCGGAAATTCGTGTCTGAGGGTCCAATCCCTCATCATCACATTTAGTAATATTGGATTTGGCAGCATCTGATTGGCCAGAGCGCCATTTTCGAGGCTTTCCTTCCCCGTCAGCCTTTCAATTTGTTTTTAATTCTGATTTCGAGGCATCTGATTCATCAGATTGCCATTTATGAAAATTGGTGCAGTTGAGCCCCTCTCCCTGGCCTCGACTATCGCCCTAGGGAAGACTAGGGCATTATGATGGTCAGGCAACGCCTTGACTATTACAAAGGGTCGATGTAAATGGCAACCAGGCCATCATAGGCCGCCAACCCAAAGTCAATGAACCAAATAATGATAATGACAATGGCAAAGGGCATTCCAGCGAATCAGGGGCTTCCAAGCCAAATTATGCCAAAAATGGAAATGTTGAGAGCCCCAGCTAAGGGCAGCCCAGTAAATCAGGGGCTGCCAAGCCAAATTATACCAAAAATGGAAGCATGAGAATGCCAAGCCCTGTTTTGTCCCCAATGAATGAAATTATATGTGGAAAAGTTTCCATAACGCCTGAGGTACTCAACGAACGGTCTAGAATGGGCATATATGGAAATAATGGTGGCCAAGATTCTCAAAATAGGCCTGCGGATAGCCCGCCATCACAAACTCCACAGGAAAAAATTCCACTATATCCCCACTTCCTAACATAAATACAACCAGGCGAAGGTGTTTAGGACAACTTCGTCTTCTAATATATATAATAAAAACCTCAAAAATCAGAAATAAAATGTAAAATTTTAAAATTATTATTCAGATTTTGGAGGAATACCCTGGATTTTGAGTGAAAAATGGACCATTACTCGGACTTTGACAGAGCAGCTGCCTTTCTATATGCTCTCTCTGGTGGAAAAACTGTTTTCCTCAGTGTGAGCATCATCCTCACCATATTATAAGGATACCTCAATTGAACATCAAGCCAACGAACAAAGGACCTAACCACAGAAGAACTCTCATGTTTGTGGGTCCTCACATGGGCCCTCTTGCCCAACTGTTTTGTGGCAATGTGGAAGGACCCCGTTCGTCACATTAGATGAAGTTCATTTAATCTCATCTCCCTTTTATAGGATGGGATGGGGAAACCATAAAAGAGAGCCCTACCCAAATTGTATGAGCACACAACTAATCTCCTGATGGTTATCTTTTCCATCCTGTTCCTAATGAGGGAAGCTGCTCGCCTCCTCCCATCCTGAGGAATTTCGTTGCTTTTGTCTAACATGTTGATGCCACATCCAAGTTTAGACAAGCACTGACTTCGGAGGAGTTGAGTGTAATGTAAGGAACCTTCTCTCGCATTTGATTGCTGGCTCACCTCAGAGTGGCCACTGTGGATACAATGCTGCGTCCCTCTAAATGGCCAGGTGATAGCAGACCTGCTGAAGACCCTGTCCATCTGGCTCACCGACCTCTTGGAAACACAGCCAGCCCTTCCAGCCTCTCTGGAGGACTGCCTCCACTTGGTTGATTGAGCTGGCATCCCAAACGACTCTCAGGATGCCGCCTGGTCAGCGTTCTAGGACCTCAGCCAAGGGAGAATGGCCATTAAGGAGTACGCTCGGCTGTCTGGCCCCTAACCAAAGCTGCAAAGTGCCTCCTTCCCAGCTCGCACAAATGTTTAGACAGAACCTTCTCCCAGCATACTCTCAGCTATGGCTACTACCCACCTGAGGGAAGCCTTAGATGGAGAGGTAAATGTTGCCACTCAAGTAAAGAACCAGCTAGCGTTGGCTAAGCCAGGACCCTTGTGCCTTGGAACCACAGTAGATTCCGCAGATGACGTGTGGAGTCAGAGCCCATTTCAAACCATGTGGGGAAACACGAGAAGGCGGGCTCTAGTGAAACTACCCCATTCTCTACAGCTCCTGCACCCACAACTTCCAGTATCTCGGACAGCCCCACCTACAACCTTCGCCTGACCCTCACTCTTATTTTTTCACTCAATAAAGGAAATGGTTCCTCTTATCTGTTTATTCCATTTACCTTGATGCGAAAGAAGAAAGGGAAATGGGTTAAGTTAGAAAATCTGTGGGCGCTAGTGGGCACTGGAGCTGAAGAAAACTACCTGAACCAGGAGTTAGCCAGGAAATTGAAAGTAAAAACGCAAGAAAAGCGTACCGTGACTCTTGTAGACACCTCCAAGTTGTCAGAATGCTGGGGAATTGAGCCCAGGATTAAGCTTCAACTGGGACTCTACCACTTCTGGGAAGACTTTTGCGCTATCCAGAACCTGCCCCACCCCATCGTTCTAACATGAGATGGTGGCACAAATACTCCCCACATTTTGATCTGGAGAAGGGCCAGGTGATGCTTCACCCCAAGGATCAAGAGCCTATAATGTTAGAATTCTTTACCTTGTGCAGGAGCAGGCCTGGCGTGAACTCTGTGCATCTAGGGACTGAGAGAGAAAAGATACCAGAGGAATTCAGAGACTATGAACACCTGTTCCAGAGGAGCGTCGCCACCACCTGCACTCCACAGGGCCCCTTTACATTCTCGTTCAAGTTCAAAGGGGATGCTGAGCTCCCAAAAGGAAGCCCAGTGTACCTCTGAACCCCAGAGCAAGGGATGTCCTATACCAGTATGTGAAGGATATGTTGGAGCATGGGATGATTATGCCTTCAAAATCTCCAGTGGTGTCTCCCATCCTCCTGGTCTTAAGGCCAATGGCGAGCTCTACCCTGTGTCAACTATCGCCGTTTGAACGCTATAACTGAAATGGACCCTTATCCCATTCCGCTAATGGCGAGCATCTACCAGATAAACGCTGGAAGTCAGGTGTTCTCAAAGTTGGACCTGGTTGACGCCTTCAACCAAGTGCCAGCTGTACCTGAGCACCAACAGTACATGGCCAACAAGTGCCACCTAGGGGTATATGATTACAAGGCCATGCCGTTCAGACTTAAGAAAAACCCAGCCGTTTTCCAAAGAACAATTGACCATGCCCTGGGCGACTTGATTGGGAATTGCTGTGTCGCATACATGGATGACATCCTGGTGCTCTCCAAGTCTCGTGAGACACACAAAGAGTACGTCAAGAAGGTCCTCAGGGCACTGGACAAAGCTAACCTGTGACTGAAGCCCTTCAAATGCGAGTTCTACAAGGGCTCAGTATCTTTCCTAGGCAACGTTGTATCTGATAAGGGAACAGCCATCTGCCCAGACAAGCTGACAGCAGTGAAGGAGTGGGCGCTAAAGGATAAGACAGGTGAGTGCAGTTTCTTAGGGGTGGTGAATTCCCTGAGGAGATTCACAAAGGACCTCTCTGAAACAGCCACCCTGCTTAACCAGTTGACCGGGCAAGTCCCTTTTCAATGGGGAGAAGAGGAAGAGATGGCGTTCCAGGCCATCAAGGAGGCCCTTCTCACAGCGCCAGTCCTAGCACACCTGGACGCCGATTGTTCATTATTTGTGGAGACAGATGCTTTAAATTACGCTATTGGGGAAGTCCTCTTGCAGACAGGGGAGGATGGTTTAGAGCACTTGGTATGCTACTTCAGCAGGAAGATGCTACTAGTGGAAAAAAACTACCCCATCTATGACAAGGAACTCCTGGCGATTGTCGCAGCACTAAATGAGTGGCAGCATCATCTGTTGTATGCGCGCCACCCATTCAAAATCTGGTCTGACCCCAGGGCCTTTGAGTTCCATAAGAGCCCGCATAGGATGAAACAGAGACAAGCGCACTGGCACCTAGAGCTGTCTTATATGGCTTCAAAATAGAATACAAGCCTGGGGAGAGCAACTTAATCCCAGACCTAAATAGCTAGGACCCAAAAATGACCTTCACAAAGGAGGAGCTGGATGCATTCAACAAGGCCACAATGCTCCATCCCCAGGTGTTTGCATTAATACAGGAAGATGCGCCTACTTAACGGAGAAAATCCGGGCAGCACAACGATGCACCAAATTTGGAGACAAGGTCAGGAGAGAGATAGAGGGAGGGGACCCCAGAGAAGGCTAAAAGAATTGTAGGAAGAAGGGGGCCTCATCCTGCACCATGACTGCCTATGGGTCCTGTCAGGAAGTTGATATGAGTGGACAATATGCTAACCATACCAGCTGATTGAAGAGGGAATTGAAATGATTCTCTAGATTGACAAAAAGAGGTATACGAATAATAGTCAATTGAAATGTTGACCAATTGGCGAAAAAATGGGGAATTACACCAAGATTCGATATAAATTAGAGTTTCTAGTAAAAGGGAAAATAAATAGAAGACTACCAAGCCAAGATGCATCCTTCTTGAGGAATTAAGATATAAAGAGTCACATTGAGGATTGAGAAGAGGACTTCTTTTGGTAATTAGGTTGTTGTTGAGAGGTCTGCAAATTAGTAAAATAATAAAGGTCGAAATAAGGGTGATAGCTCCATATAAATGTTTATTAAGTTTTTATTAGAATTGGCGATCTTCATATCGTCTGATTTGGTTGCTCAGTGGCTAATACCCTGTGCAAACTGACTCAGCGGAATCAAGACTCTACTCTGAGAATAAACATTGGTGCTCACTAAAGGGGGCCATTGTTCAACTGTAGTTCTTTGACGCTAAAATACTATTATGAGCCCTCATATTATTACATCACCATTCTATCAGATTCTGCA
>JAKSZP010011228.1:0-38200 GCA_022478985.1 Massospora cicadina | reverse complement strand
TGTGACTTTTATTTAAGCTATTTATTTGATGATGGTCATTAGGCCAGGCGCCAGTATTTATACCTCTAGGGCATCTCCTGGCCCCATCCAGCACAAAATTTTAACAGCTATTTTGCCACTCAGTTTGGCCTACTACTGAAACCTTTTCTTAGGTTCATTGGTGGCAAAATACTCCCAGATTTGAGAGGATTTCAGGTACAAAAATTGCGATAAAAGCATGCAAAGTTGTCCTAAGATCGTCAGAATTTCAGTTTCATCATACTGCTGACAAGGCGCACCTTCTGTGAAATTTTGGCCTTAATTGAAGAAAATGATGAACCCTTAATTGGGACATCGACAGGCCTCTTCCTCAATAGCCTTAAGTAACTCCCACAGGAAGTCCACATAAGTGCTATCATGCTAATTATGCATATTGACATACAAATTTTGCCCTCAGGCAGAAATTGATAATGTTGTTTGTTCGTTTAATTGTCCATGAGACTTTTAAATGTAACTTTGGGTCGTCCCCAAATCCTTTTATATACAACTTAATGGTTTGTGTTTTGATAATCAGGACCAATTGCCTAGATTTGATGCATCAAAATTGGCCATTATATGTGAGCATATTAGGGCCAAGCGTCTGTTAAATTACTCAATCATATTGCCATTTAGATAATTGACCTGAGTTGTATAATTGCAATAGGCATTAGTTCAAGCGGTGAAAGGATGATCATCCAGATATAATGGTTGTCAAAGGTTTATTTTCGAGTCAACCACCAGAATCTGATAGGGGGATTTTATTTTTTACAGAGCCAAGGAAGGAGAGGATGGCTCCAAGCCCAAAGGGTGGAGTATAGGGGAAATTATCTCCTGTGGATTCAGAAGAGCATGACTTCACAATGACAGTGAGTTGCCCACGAGATCCAGTTTTAGTAGGGTAGCTTAATGCTCTATGTTCAGCGGAAGGAAGATCCTTAACACATGAAACTACACCAGTCAGGATTAACAAGCTTTTGGTGGAGTCAGCAAAGGAGAGCTCCTCTTCAATCATCTTTTCATGGATATATACTCATTTATTGATAGGGTCCGTTAAAAAAAACTCTAAAGTAATTGGGAAGAGTTGTTCAACTGGGCCAACTGGTACAAAAGGTTGGACAGGAGGCATAGGTTCTAAAAAGGCAACTGAGGGCCTGCGGCTAGAGTGAAGTGAATGCTCTGAATCAAATAAATTTAAACTTACTGACCCTTCTAATATTGAAAACAAAATCGAGGGGTACTTTATGGAGTGCAGCGGTTCAGGGCCAGTATTGAGAAGTCCCCCACCTATGATGGAGGTTTTAGTTTCATCTTACCTCGAGATCACTGCTTCCTAAGTGGTACTTGGAGATTACAGAAGCGGAGAGTATCTATGGTCAGGTTAGAGGTGTCAATAACAGCTAGTGCCTCATATGGATATGTTACAACAGGATATGAAACCTGATGGGGCACCACAGAGATAAGTTGTCAAGTTCTAAGATCTGAAATTTCGCGGTACAGTTAGGCTTGGCAGAACAGAGTCTGTTGGACAACAGGGATGCAAGGATTTAACATGTCCCAATTTAGGGTGGAGGTTTTTTTATGCTAAGGGCAGTACCAGTGTTATCAGGGGCTTGTGGAGAGGGACATTTCTTAACTGTAAAAGAAAATTCTAACCTTTATGCTTTCTTTTGAAACAGGCGCAATTACTGTGCCATGGTGAGGTCTCCTTGGGCAAAATGGACATAGGAGTTATAATCCACAAAGATAGTAGGGGGAAACTCATGGGGTGTGACAAAAGTTTTAACACTGGGATAGATTCCTGGAGAGATCCATTATTCTCCACAGCGGATAGTACCCATTAATGAGCTTCCTCTGAAATCTCTCATAGCAGCAGTTGGTAAAAGATAATGCCAGCTAAGTTCTTACCTTGAGACTTATTTTGGGCCCTAAGGCTGGGCAACGTGGTAAAGGTCTACTTTTTGTATTTTGAATCGCAAGAATGGTGGAAGGTGAGGCTGGTAGTGTCAGGTACTGAACACTGTATGAGCGTCTTGATTGAGGGAAACCTCGCAACACCCTCAGCCACCCTTTAAAGAAGGTGACAATCAAGGCCAAGAGGGATACAAGAGTACCATCCCAATAAACCACTTTAAAAGGGGTCAACTCTGAGAGGGTTGAGCTAACACTAGCCACTAACAGGAGAATAATTTACAAGAAAATAGAGGCTTTTCTAAATAATGTCAGGGAAGCTGGGTCATAGGAGGTCGCGGAAGAAAATTCCTTTCAAAAGGTGTAACAATAAGGCAAATTGACCCAGAAAGAGGAAACAACGTCCCAGACAATCTTGGTTGTGTTTCCATAAAAATTTGATATATAAAACACATATCAAAATGACTCCAAACATCAAGGACATGAGTTCCTGCGAGCTGTAGAAGGTAGCATAGGAACTGAAGTGAAACGCAGTGAAAAAAAGACATGGTGGAATTGACAGAATAGGTCTCAGTGTGAGGAGGTTTCAGCCCAAATTGGGAGTTAAACCAGAGTGGGAAAAGGACAATGAACATCACTATAATTTTCATCTGAGTTATTCTTAATGAAAATATAAAGAAATAGAAGGGTAACTTATGCAAATAATTCCTAAAATTAATAAATTTTACTTTTAATACGTGAAAAGCAAAGCCTTTCTCAGATTGGTCCTAAAATTTAAAGGATTGAATAATGATGATTTAAAAGCATATTAATGAAACCTGATTTGAGTTGTTTTTTTTCTTTTTCAACAAAATTGATATTTAGCAAATTTGGTAACATTTCATAACTTTATAACACGTGTTTTCTGGATTTTAGGGTTAATTTATGCAGATTTTATGCATCAGGTGAGATTTTTCCTCAGCCCTGGCTAGAAATTCAGAAATTATTTCTGGTCAATGACCTTGGTGAGTGCATCAGTTACCTTTAAGGGTTCTGTCCCTGAATCCAAGGACTTATTTAACTTTTCTTTAGTGAGTCATTCAACACTAGATGTGTCAAGACTGAGCAGGTTTTGCCATGAGTTACCCCAATGGTTGGACCGCCAGACTCCACTGGAGTGGTAGATGTTGGCTTCCATTGAGGTTGAGATACCTTCAGAGGGGTTTGGGCCACCCATTCTACTAGTTGTTTCTATCTTTTTTGCATTAATTGTGGCATTGCTGGCTGAGTCTCTTTGTCATACTCAGACATCATTGTTAACATTGTTATAGGACAAGTTTTTTTTGGTTTACTTGAGCCTCATCGCTGACATATTTTATTAGTATCAGTAGATGTACCCCCACTGGTTGGGTTGCCACTAGTCAAAAGTTTTTAGTTTTTAAAAAAGGAAACTACTGAAGGCTGTCAGCTATATAAGCTATGCTCTTCCAGGCAAGATTCCCTTTTGTAACTGTAGCTGTAGAAAGTCATACATACAGCTCTAATTAAGGCAGTATGCGTGAACTAAAAAAGTGCTTTTGCTAAACTATACCAGGTCACTTTTTTAAAAAAGTGATACTAATGCATAAAAGAAGTTTTGTAAGGATCAGTTTTTGTAAAGATTTTTTGTAAGGACTGGTCCAGTATCTGCCCATCAATTTAGTTTGTATATTAAACTGGAATGGAAGCGATAGATGCCAATTGTAGTGTTAGTTCATTGCCAGATAAACTTAATTGCAGTATTGGTAAAGCAATAGCTTCAAATCACCATCTATTAAAATTTATATGAAGCGATGATGGTCAATTGTGATCTTAGTTCATTTTTGGATAAGCTTAATTTAAGAATTAGTGGAGTGATAGCTTCAAATTAACTTTGTATTCTCAAATTTTTATTGTTTTAACCTTGACATCTTTTTAAATCTTGGCATGGCATATCTCACCAGTTATAATTCTTATATTGCTTCTAGATATAATTAGGTCACTTTTGATTGCCTTTACTAACTGACTTTGATAAGAGAAGGTTCTCAATTTTACCTGCATATATATATATATATTTCTATATTTGTTTGCACATAACTCTGAAACTATTGGACCAATTCGGATGATCTTCTTTTTAAAAAAGAGGATGCTCAAACTTTGGTCCCATTTGTTTTTATAAAAATTGGTCCAATATCTGACCAGTAATTGTAGTATGTACTAGCATTCATTACCTATGCTTTGCTATGGTGTCTTAGAATCTCGGATTTTTAAATTTATAAATTTAAATTTTATATTATAGATAAAGAATAATTACTCAGCCAGATCTAATTGCTCAACTGAAACAACCAAAACCACCAACCACTCAGCTAAACTAACTGAACTTATTAAATCAGCTAAAGGCTTTTCTTGCCCATCCTAATAACATTAGTTACTACGATTCAATCAAACAGCAATTTTTGATAATCACACAGGAAAGATGGGTGTATAAAACAAAAATTAACTTCACTGAGTGAAAGCTGTAACAGTCAATGGACAAAGCTGTGCACTGAAGGGCAATAAATGCCCTGGAGGGGAGCCAGGAATTAATGCCACTAAGAAACCACAAACTGAGCCACCTCCCAAATATGTGGAGTTTACCATGAAACGCAACCAGTACATGGAAATCCAGTACAACAAACCCCTTTTTAAAGTAGTGCATGGGCTCCAACTCTACCTAGAGGTTGAGTCACCAACTCTGTGGGAGAAAGTGTGCAAGGCACAGGCCTCCCTCTTCCCCTATATGGTATATGTGAACATGGAAACAGTCCCATGCGGCTGGGTCAATTTGAGTTTTGAGACTGAAGAAGATGCAGACACCACTGCAAAAGTATGCATCAAAGCTTCCCTCCCTGAGGGAAACAGATTGTGCACACCATGCACACCAGATAAAATTAAGCGAGAAATTTGTTCATCTCCTTCAACTTGCTCCCCACCAACCTCCCATGTAAGCAAATTGAGGAGCTTTGAGCTGAACTTAAACACTACAGAGATATCAAACAGTTAAAATTACAGTAATTCCGATTGATGCTGAACCTGTGCACAGGAAAGGCAATCGTCATAATCCACCTGATCCCTGAGGTGGCTGAAGCTTATACAAGAATCCCTCACGTAGCACAATTTCAGGTCCCAGATTATAAGGTGTAAGAGCCATTCTGCATCACACTGGAACTTGCACCGCCAATCTGCAACCACTGAACCACATTGGGGCACAAGGAGCATGCATGTCCAGTGAAGGAGGGCATCTTGGCCCCAGAATTCTGCAACGACACCATGGATGAAAACAAAGCAAATTTCAGCAAAATGATAGATGCCAATCACGCCTTCCAACGGGGAGAGGATGGGCATTACCTCATCAAAGACCCAGTAACACCCAAAGCACGCAAAATGCTGCAGAAGGCCCACAAGCGTGAAGCGGCCAAGGTGGCATCACTCATGGCCTCCGCCATTGATCCTGGCAAAATTTAGGAAGACATTGATGAAAGCAGCCGAGCCAACCAATCAGAACAGGTTGCCTAAGCTGAGGAGGTTATGGAGGAAATTATTCAAGTAACCCAATCAGAACAGTACGCCCAAAATGAGTATTTTCTCAACAATGCGACTGAATTACCAAATGACATCAATCATGCAAAATTAGCAGAACAACTTGACTCCATTATGGGCGGAACAATGGGACCCAATTCTCCAAATTTTTACCCCAAAACTACAGAAAAATCAGCGCACCGCACCAATCCACCAAAGGTCACAAGCGGAAGAATATGCTGCAAATTCTAAAAACCACAATTTCTGTGAGAAATTGACACAAGGTATGGAATCATACAATGCCACAGAATATACTGGCCCTATGACACAAAGCAGGACCAGTAATAAGGCATTGAGTGTGAGCTGGGCAGCCCTCCCAACTGCTCCTGAGGCGCCAGGGGCACCTCAGTGACAATAGGGACATAAAGCATCACGGGAGCCAGGGCTCATATGTCCCAAGCCAAAAAGCTAGACTTTCTGTGAAAACCCCCTGTAGATATCTTGGCCATCCAAGTTACCTCTGTCTATAGGGGGAAGAAGGATCCTGGTCATCCAGAATTTCACCATCCCTATCAGTATGGATGACACACTGTGGGGTGGTCATCAGAAATAACAAAAAACTAAAAAATACAAACTTCTCCCCTATATCTGCATAGCTGAACCCTGGTTGCAACAGTCATAAACCAATAGTACACAATTTTGATATCAAGCATCTATGCACTGTTCACTGCAGCCAAGAGGAAACAATTCCTCAAAAACATCTGTTGGGATTTTTGCCCATATTCTCAGCATGCTAGATTACCAGTAATCGCTAGGGGATAATTCCCTAAGGTGAGGTGAATTGGAATTCAGTTGACCCTGATTTTGGAGTAACTATGTTCAGGGGATTTTGGGATATTCGCCTGATTGTATCTATCAGGGATCAATCCAGATGAATGCTTAAGATCTCATCAGGCGGAGTTGCCGATAAAATAGAGGCATCTGATAGTGATTAACTATCAGGTGTACCAATTGGGATTGGTCAGGATTCATCACTGAATGATTGGGAATTTAAGGATCAAGTTGTGAGGCAAGTGATGCCATCTGCAACTAGCAAATTGAGCAGATGGTTTTGACCTGCCTTAATGGGTAACAAGTCCCATTACCTAAGCAGGTCGCTAGCCAAATATGGTTTGTTTGCTTGGATCGAGAGGAAAACGTTAGGGACACGTTTTCCAACTCTTTCCAATTTAGGTCTTGAGGATGTCTAATGACGTAATCCTTGCCAGGATTAGGAAGACCATTGCTGCTGAGATGAGATTGGGTGATTCATTGGAAACGGCTGCCATTTCATCAGAAGGTGTCAACTGAGGGTTAGACTGAATCCCCACTATAAATTCCCTAGAATTCACTTATAATAGAAAACAAGTTATATCACTACTGTGATACAGTTTCATAGTTGTCATCCAGTATATAGTTTAAGTAGTAAACTTTATCAGCTTTTAATTGTTCTGTTTTTCTCAATATTATTTCTGTGTGCGATAATTGGGAGATTCTTTAAGGAAAAAAGTAGAGATCTGAGCGGGGATCTAAAGAAGAAGTGGAAACAATAGGGGATTGCTCTGACTATGTGTCATACTGGAGAGAATACCAGGGAATCTCAGAGAAGATTGGTTTGGACAGTATGAGGGAATGAATTTCTATTTTGAGACATCTCAAGTATTTTTAGCAGAAATACTGTCCAAGCGTTGGTCTGAGATCTAAAAATTCCATTCAACTATAGATAATAGTTATCATACTATTATTAACCAATAATATCAAATACTATACAATGCGGACAAATTGCACAAGAATCAAACCTGTGCAAGTAATAGGTTTATAGGGTTTATTTGCTGATAATAACCAGACCCAAAAACCTTTATAAATTGGTGCTTACTACAGGAGTGTAGTTGAGTAGAAGACCTTAGAAGGATATTGTATAAAGAAGAGTTAAGAAAACTATGGACAGAGTAGACACTTTTGTTTAGAAAGCCCTAAACTCTGCGGATCATCAAGAATTCACAGCCTTGGAAGAATGAGTCGCCAAGATGGAGGAAGGGATTGATAATGTCACAAGTTTTGGAAATGAGTTACTTGGAAAAGTACTACGTTAAAGAAGAAAGAAGGGGACTTAATTAAAAAGGTATTATATCTGAAAACGAAGTGGGAAGCGGATTGCGTTCATTTAAGAAATTATAGCGCTGGTATTGAGCGACTGATCAAGCAGGTCAAGGAGCTAAAAATCACAAATGCAATTGTGAGCCATTTGCAGCAAGTGATGCCATAGAATGAAGTCCTCATATGATAATTGGGAAGTTGAATACCCCAAGAAACATGACGCCCACTTTTGCTGCCATTTTGGAGATGACGCCTAAAGTCACTTCCCAAGTGAGCCGAGTGACTGAACCTAGAGAATCAGCTAGAGATAACTTGGAGGAATTTGGGCAATGTCAAAATGCTGACATTCCATCGGGATAACACCCCAGCTTTTTTCAACTATTCAATATGACCATGTACTGCTACGGTGATCGTCAAAAGGTGTTGACAGTCATGAATTGCCTAAACACTGACTGTCAGAACAAAGCGTTGCCCCACCTGGAGGGGGACAGCTGGTCATATGCAGAGTCTAAGGCGGCCATTATGAAGGAATTTGGGAGTCTTATGCGCATGTCAAAGTGCAAACAGGAGTTTATGGGAATCCAGTTCCATAAAGATGAGTCTTTAGCAAGCTTTGCGGATCAGTTCTACCAGGAGTCGCAAATCCTAGTTGGAGCGAAGGTACCAGAGCCAGAAGATTAGTCTTGTGCGCCTGACAACGGGCTTTGTCAAGAACACTGGACATATGGGCTGGAAGCAAACAAGGGATGCTAGATGGGGGTTTCTGAATAATGCCCCCTATTAAAGCCATCAGCAGAAGTTACTGATGGGAAACTCTGATAATGAGATAGTCATTCAGGGAGTTAATGGCATCCTGAAAGCGATGACTAAGGGCTTCTCAGAAGCTGAAGCTGAAGGAGTGATGGAACATGGGAGAGGCTGAAAGCTTAATGGACCAACTTTAAGAACTTGGCTGGTAAAGCGAAGAGCATAAGCGGCAATATCCCATTCTAGTATTTTCTCAAGATTGAAGGTATTCAGCGCTAGGGATAAAGCCTCAATGACTTGGGCCCATAAATTGGCATAGGGAAGTTCAAAATAAATACTGTTGCTGATGGTGAGCTCAGTAGCCAAGACAGCGGTTTTGTAATTTGTCCAAGTCAGAAAAGGAACTCAGGAAGCAAGTCTGAATAAGCAATAAAGGAGCTTCAAGAGCGAAGGGCATAATTTCTGGAGCATCCATGATGATGTTCAGTGCATCTGCAAAAGGAGCCAAATCCAGGAGAGTTTCTAAATCCAACCATAGAATCGATGACAGAGGAAGAATCAGCTGAGAGTTTTTCAAAACAATTGCAAGCCTGGTCTCAGAGGGATAAGTTACCATTTCCGGCAGCTCCATGGAAGGACTAGCTGCTTATGTCAGACTAGGCATATGAGTCCTGGTAGGACCATAGAAGAGGTTCCATTGCACATCCTAACTCATCTGCTGGAAGAGCCAAAGATCTTGATCAGACAAACTGTTTAGTAGCTGTTGGTACCATGACTTGGAATTTGACATATGATCTGGATGAGAGGGAGGATGTTGGACTTATATGGAAGTTGACATTTTGCACTCTACAATACATTAAGCTCCAATTTCAGAGAAATTAAACTCTAAGTTAATGGCTAAGCTCTCCAAGAGAAGAATTAAGAATGACATGAGCCAAGAGGTTATTAGAGAAAAATAACAAGAGCAAACATAAATAAGCATTCTTAATTGGGCCACAAAACGAATATCAATGGCAAGAGTCTCCTGTCTAGGATGAGAAGAAAAGCAGGAAATCAATGACGCCGGACCAAGAATCCTGAATATGACAGCGGGTCATATGCCCTGATGGGGGGAAACTGGATTAGGACTAATATTGTCATTAGTAAATCAATCAGCCCAGCATGAAAGTAGATTGTGGGGACTGCGCTCTGAGTAGGCAGTAGTGAGGAGGAAGAGGAAGAGAGCCTCAAGCCAAAGGTTGGCCCAAGCAGCATTGAGTATTGGTGATCATACTCCGCTTAAGACAATGATTTATTTGATGAGTGTCCAAAGTGGTGTTCTCTTACCCTGGTCCTTTTCTCGCTGGAAATCTAGGCAAGAGGGGGATGTGTTGGAATTTTTGCCCATATTCCAAGCCTGCTAGATTACCAGGAAGCGCTAGGGGATAATTCCATAAGGCGAGGTGAATTGGAAATTTATTGAACTTAATTTTAAAGTAACTATGTTTGGGGGATTTTGGGATATTTGCATGGTTGTATCCAATGGGTCAATCCGGATAGATGCTTAAGTTCTCATTGAGCGGAGTGGCTGACAAAATAGGGGCATCTGATAGTGATTAACTATCAGTTGTACCAATTGGGTTTGGTTTGATTTCATCAATGACAGATTGGGAATTTAAGGATCAAGTTGTGAGGCGAGTGATGCCGTCTGCAACTAGCAAATTGAGCAGATGGTTTTGACCTGCCTTAATGGGTAACAAGTCCCATTACCTAAGCAGGTCGCTAGCCAAATATGGTTTGTTTGCTTGGATCGAGAGGAAAACGTTAGGGACACGTTTTCCAACTCTTTCCAATTTAGGTCTTGAGGATGTCTAATGACGTAATCCTTGCCAGGATTAGGAAGACCATTGCTGCTGAGATGAGATTGGGTGATTCATTGGAAACGGCTGCCATTTCATCAGAAGGTGTCAACTGAGGGTTAGACTGAATCCCCACTATAAATTCCCTAGAATTCACTTATAATAGAAAACAAGTTATATCACTACTGTGATACAGTTTCATAGTTGTCATCCAGTATATAGTTTAAGTAGTAAACTTTATCAGCTTTTAATTGTTCTGTTTTTCTCAATATTATTTCTGTGTGCGATAATTTGGAGATTATTTAAGGAAAAAAGTAAAGATCTGAGCGGGGATCTAGAGAAAAAGTGGAAACAATAGGTGATTGCTCTGACTGTGTGTCAAACTGGAGATACTGTCACCAGGGAATCTCAGAGAAGATTGGGTTAGGTAGTACAACGGAACAAATCCCTATTTTGAGAATTCTCAAGTATTTCAAGCGGAATTACTGGCTGAGCCTTGGGCCAATATCTAAGAATTCCATTTATCTACAGATAATAGTTGTCATACTATTATTAACCAAAAATATCAAATACTATATAATGCGGAAAAATTGCACAAGAACCAATCCTGTGCAAGTAATAAGTTTATAAGGGTTATTTGCTGATTTTAACCAGACTCATATTTTTTACACCATCCCAACACTCGCCCTCCCACCTGATACCATTTTACTGGGCAACTTCAACTGCTGGGATAACTCCAACATGAACTGAAGGCCTAATACCAGGGGATTCCCACCGTGGCACAGAGTTCCATGCAATGAAGGCATCCCTAGGCCTACACAATACCCTCCCCCAGGTAACCACTCCTTCCCAACATAACCCGCCCCAACATATATGAGAGAGCACTTATCTCAATGAGCCACATTGACTACATCCTAGCACTGAAACCCCACCATTTAATATTTCCAAACTTTCAACAAAAAACAATTTCTCTGACCACTGACTCATCTCAGTGCAGCTCTCACCAACTTAAACTCCCATACAGGCGTCGACCTGGAGTAAGCTACACCCAGAAAACATAAAACTACCCATAATATCTGACTGGGTCAAACATGAAGCATGAACCCAGACTTTACAACCCTGTTCATATTAGATCCCATTGAAACCTGGGCAAATTTCAAAGCTGAACTAATAAATAAAACTTGTCACATCGCCTCATGTAAGTACACCGCCAACACAGACACAATCAGGCGCGCCTTGGCGGAGCTTGACCCCCTCAAGCTCAACACCATGAAGTCCAGATACAGCCCCAACTGGGGAAACAAATGGGTGGAAATATCAGTCCACCTAAACGCTCTCATTTTTTAACACCAGCACAGAATCAAGGTATTTAGAAAAGGTAAGTTCATAAAGGAAGAAAAACCCCTGCTTGACGTACTTCCTCCACCAATTCCACTCCCATGGCAACCAATCTGCGTGCACACAGATCCGCAAAGTTGATGGCACCGTGGCAACTAACCCAATGGAGGTCAAAAACGGAAGTACATTGCCATTACACTGAACTATATCACTAAACCCCATCAGACCCCCAAAACTTTAAAGGTCTTATACACACCGCCAGAATACAAAGCACACCGCTGGACTACAATCTCCTAAACATAATAACAAAGAGGAACTCTGGGACACAGTCTGTGGTGCACTTGTAGGAAATGCCCAGGGCCTGATGGGATACCATACAAATCTTTTAAGAAATATTTTAAACAAATCGCCCCCTCCTCTTAGCATCCATGAACTAATGGCTGCTGGAGACACGTCTCCTACATGGCGGCTAGGACTCCTATATTATAACCCTGTACAAAAAGGATGACAAATTGGACCTATCCAAGTGGAGCCCAATTGCACTCTCTAACACATACAAAGCTACTTACAAAAATTTTAGCATCCAGATTAGGCACAATAGCCTCCAATATCCTGCCACCCAATTAATTTGGGTTCATACCAGGGCGTTCAATCTGGACCAATATACACTCCATCGCCAACATATGTCATTCCAAAGCATTCAGAGCCCTGGTATTCCTAGACCAAGAGGAGGCATACAACTGCGTTAGCTGGCCGTACCTGAAGAAATTCCTGAGCGCCTTCAAACTCCCATCTAGATTCATAAACTGGGCGATGCTCCTTACAGAATCTGCATCCATGAATGTATGCGGCCCTGGCTTTCTAACCAACAAGATCACACCACGCAGAAGGCTCAAACAAGGGGACCCCCTCAGCCCGCTGCTGTACAACTTCAGCTTTAATCCACTCTTTTGCGTTGCTGACTCACGTCTTATGGGCATAACCGCACAAGGCCAGTCACCAGTCAATGTACTAGCCTTTGCGGATGGCTGCATGACAGGTATAGCTAACAACAATGATGCCCGCCAAATGGAACGCACACTAGAGGAATATTCCATTATGAGCAATGCATCGGTCAACAAAAGGAAAACGGAAATAATCCTCTTAGGCAAGTACACTAACAACTGGGCTACAACACCCAAACCTCACAGCCCCCCACGAAGAAACAACCCCTTCATCCTCAACTTCACATCACCTCCTTCAGCCAACCCTGTCCGCCACCTTGGGGTATGGCTGGAGACAGGAGGGTACGCCAATGAGACAATAGAAAATAACCTACTACAGCGGATGACCAACCATGTAGCCTCCCTTAACGGAATATCCCCCAGGACTAATGGGGCAAGTAACAGTTGCCAACTCACTCATCCTCTTGATGCTGTGGTTCCCCGCACATGCAATATCCTTCTCACCTACCTTCATATTCTCAATCCGCGCACTTATCCAGGGATGGCTGTGGCCTGGGATCTGGCCACCTGCATGGGTGGAAACACTCTTTGGCCCACGCTCCAGTGGAGGCATGGGCCTAATGGACTTTGAGGTCCACGCCAACTGAATACAGGACACCTGGATAAAGGAAGTTTTTTCCCCAGACCTCCCACAACAACACTGGTCCAGAGCAGCGAGGGCCAAATTTGCACAGGCGCTAAAACTATCAAACCCACACAATCCGTCCAGCCTGCTCACATACCTCGCAAAACACCCCACTGCAGTGGGCCCTCATGGAACTCTCCCACACTTCAAACGCCTCCTCCGCACCATTTGACACAGGGGGTGGTCAGTCACACTCACAGGCACTAGTCAGGGAAGGGGAAAGCCCAAAGCCCACTTCACGCTAAGGAACCCAGAGGACAACCCACAGAGGGACACACACAATGTGGCCCCAGACATAGCAAGAATTGACTACCTGGATGCTCTAGACATCCCATACAACCTCACAACGCAGAAGGCAATATGGAGGATAACACATCATCCGCTCCTCCAGCAAAAGGTAAGTGATAACACCTGGCGCTGCCTCAGAAGAACTTACAGAACAGCAGATCGCTCCAACTCTCTCTCCATGCGGAGTGTGCAGTGTGTGGAGGGGATGGCACCCTACACCACCGCCTTGAAGCATGCCCCCACATCAAGAGCCATATGGAGGGAAGTTGAGCGCCTGCTTAGGATCCAAAATAACCAGGAATTTTCTATCTCCAAGAGCCTTCTTGCTCTCCAGCTTGAATCTTAATACCACCTACCCTCCACTCCCTAATAGTAACCATTGCAATGTGGACAATCCACACCATTGCTTTGGATGCGTTCAAGGGTACTGTAGCAACCATCTGTGGGATAATCAGTAGATTCCACGTTCACCTACTGGAACACTTCCAAGCCTGTCTTTATGGATACATGAAGCTGAGGCAGCAAAGGCTTGTAGAGTCATTGTTCCCAGCATGGCTTCTACACATGGACCCCTTCCTCCACACCTGATCCATAACAGGGGAAACCCCTCAGAGTAGTGTGCTCAACTCTCCTAACACCTGGTGGTACCAGCTGGCAACAGGGGTAGCTCATCTACCCTGTGGTGCCTAATTTAGTTCCACTTTGCCTTCCCCTATCCCCTTATGTATTTTGGTATTGCTCATCCCCTGGTCAGCTTACCTTAGTTAAATAAAATTATTAAATCAACTAATAAATAATCACCCCTCAAATCTGTGTCCTATCAATTCAACCAAAAGCCATCAACCACTTGGCCTTACAAAATAAACCTATCAAATCAATCAAATAACACCAAACTGCTACCCAAAACATCTCTCTATATTTAAAATCATTGTGTACATGACATGTCTTCCAAACTACTAAATCAACTTCTACTTAACTTGCCAAATGTATTTATCAATTAGTGGACCAAGATTAAGCAGGTTATTTAAATTTTATAAACCTAACATCTAGATACCCATGCTTTGCTACGGTATTTAAATTTTATCAGATGATAGAACTCACATTGACATAGGCTATAGGCTATGCCAGCTCTTCAAGCCACTTGGACTAACAGCTTCACTGTTTCCCTCATGGCTGGTGAGCTGATTATCCTAACTTTACTTGATCTAAGTAAAACCCTATTAATGATTCTATTTAGTTTCAGGTGAGCAATTTGGTGAATTATTTGAGAATATTTGTCAATCTTCACCCACTTGCCCAAATAGATTATAACTATCAGACTTGATAGTTTCAGATTTGATAATATTTGCCAATTCTCACCCACTCACCCAAATATATTGAACCTATCAGATTCAGAGGTTTTAGATGTCAGTTAATCAGCCAGTGAATATTTTTATTAAGTAGATAATAAATTTTTTTGGAAAAAAGAACCTCCTTTAAAAAAAGCTCTAAAATGTATGAAATACTCAGGAAATTATGAATCCTCAATAAACATCTTTTTAAAGTTTCCACCATATTTTGAAACTGACTCATAATAGCCTTTTATAATATATATTCTCAGCACTGTATATTAAATTTGCTTATAGTTTACACATGGACCCAATATATATAGCTTTAATTTGTATTTGTGAGCAAAATTTTATAAGTCAGGTTGGAAGATGGCGTCAACTTTTAAAAGGGTTTTATTGAGGATTTATAGTTTCTCAATTATTTCATACTTTTTAGAGCTTTTTTAAAGAGGTTTCTTTTTTTCCCAAAAAAATTTAAGAAATTTCTTTTTTTCCCAAAAACCTTTACCCACAGTTCTTTTCCCCAAAAAATCAGTGCTTTTTATAAAAGTGGCTCTTTATTCTACTTTTATTACAAGTTATTATCTTTATATATCCTTTTTGACCATTTAATATTTCTCTATAAAAAAAAAAAACTCATTATATATATCATATATGGTATCTTATAAAAAATATACTAATAATTTATTTTCTCAAATTTAGTTGGTTTTATTGGTCAAATTAAACTAAATTTACTTATTACCATTTACAATAATTTATTTTATTAAATTTAGGTAATTTTATTGATTAACATATGCTGAATTTACTGATCACCATCTAAATAATTCATTTTATTAAATTTCATTGCTTTTATTAGTCAATCTATGTAACTTTATTGATCGCTATCTAAAATAATTTATTTTATCCAATTTAGATGAGTTTATTGGTCAAATTATGCAAAAATGCTTACCATCTATAATGATTTAAGCTCATCCCATTATGATCTCATTCTACTTTGATTTTGAACATATTTCCCATCCATAGGACATATATCATATCAAAAGTTGCTTTGAAGCTATCACTTCACCAATGCTGGAATTAAGTTTACACAGAGTTATATTAAGTCCCACAATTATCCATCACTTCTGATCCATTTTATTTACTTAATAAATTAAAGGTCTTATACTGGACCAATACTTACAAAAGTAAAATGGGATCTAAGTTGGAGCATCCTCTTTTTTGAAGAAGATGATCATTTAAATTGTTCCAGTATTTTCAAAGTCATGCACAAACAATCATAGAAAAAATAATTCAAGTTTTACCTTATGGTAAAAAACTTAAGTTCATGATATATGCCTTATGGCTGGAGGTTATTTAAAAAATTTTTAACATTTTATCTACTGTTATGATAGGATATTATCATTGTGTTTTGCCATTTAACTTTTAAAAAGAATAATACCTGATATAGTTAGATTACATTATTAATGGTTGAATTAGCTTAACTAAAAGCTGTGTATGACAGCCAGCAAGTAGCTGGTAGTTAGATTCAAATTTATATAATTGATATAGATTTAAGTAATATTTTAGTTGTGGTGTTTCAGAAATCATCTTATAAATAAATCATTATGAATAAATGTTTATTTCAACACATACTCCTAGACTATTTACCAATCTCAGATAAACTTGACACAAATATTTTATAATATATATATATATATATTGGTTCAGTTGTCTCGATTAGTCCAATATTTTATGTTTAATGTTGGTAGTTTTTACTTATAGTTTTTATTTTTAAATTTTATAAATTTTTAAATTTTTATTTGAGGTTGGATGACCTAGGGATGATAACACACTAATTAAGGGAATTATAGAAATGGGAAAGGAGGATAAAATCTGAAACCCTCCATGTGCAGCATATGATAGGTCAGGAACTCCATGGACCGCCTTTGCTATTTGCTATCTCAATTTGGGGCTTTGATGCGCAATTCAAACAAAGTCAAAATCGTCCCCTACCCAAATTTCATCTACCAGGATCAAACTCAGGGAGGCGTTGGTAGAGGGTCCATATTCTACCACTGGGGTTAACTCTTACTTATAGTTTTTATTATTTAGTTGATTTTATCAGTCAAATATATGGCAAACTTTCAGGTATCTATGCATATTACCCCATTTCATTTATTTAATTGTTTTATTTGGTCAATATGTAGTAAATTTATTGATAGCCATCTACAATAATTCATTTTAGTTCTAGTTGTTTTAATTGGTCAGATATACTAGATTTACTGATTGCCATCTGTTAAAGATTCAATGCACCGCAAATTGGTAAATCCTCAACCTCTGATAGAATTGGAAAATACCAATCAAAGCACAAGAATTATTAAACCAAGATGAGTTTAGCTCCAAAAATGACAATAATTGTTTGAGTAACATCGAGAAAGCATAGAACAATTTAGGTGCTGAATGGTGCACTGAAAAGGAAAACAATCAAAACAAAAGAAAAATGGTGCCATCAAGCAACCAGGACATCAAGTCCACCGATGGTAATGAAGAATTGGACTCCACCAAAGCGCACAGGAGCCAAAGAACCAATGATCCTGATACCATAGGCTCCACTCACTGCCACAGTGCACAAATTCAGGAACATGAGAAAATGAATGCCCAAGAGAGAAATTAATGGAAGAAGAGATGTTTCTGAGGTTCCTGAAAAAGATACAATATCTTCCATATCCACTATTTAATTATCCACTCAATTTATTTTACATACTGATTCTTTAATGTTTAGTATAAAAATACTAAGTTTCTATCTTAAATAAACAGTCTATTTCAAAGAATCTTAAGTTTTTCCTTTATTTGAAGTAATCACTAGTAACCAGTCTGGGATTAACCTGCTTTGAAGAAGACAATTGTTTTGAGAAGGACTCCTTGTAAGGTTAGGCTTGCAAGGAAAGAGGTTAAGATAAACTCTGTTGGGTCAAGAGAAGTTTCTGACATACACAGGATTATTTGTAAAGAATATGCACAGTTGGCGTGTGAGTGTCAAGTTTACAGCTCTTTCAGGAATTTTAAGCTGAGTTGGTTAGTGTCAAAATCTGTATAACCAATTACCCCTTTCAACTCCCCAAGTCCAAAATTTCCAGAGTTAAATCAGCAGAACCCAGGGCGGCGAGTCTGGTGCTCACTACAGGGGTGACGCCAACCACACAGTTGAGAAGAGAGAGTTTAGGGCAAACAGAAATGCCTAGTATTGAGACCATGGAGTTATACCATGGTGAAGAAGCAGCAGGAAGACTATCCCCAACTGAAAAAGAGATAATCGAGGCAAGGCTGCAAGCGTTGAAAAAAGAAGTGGTGGAGTTGAGGTTGTACCTAGATTGGGTTTTAGACACTGTTCGATGGGCTCAAGTGGCTACTACCCCAGTGTTAGGGCACATACCAGTGACTAGAAGAATGAAACTGATCTGAAGGGACTTGAGGAACAAGTCCAACACCTTGAAGCAGAAAATGGAATAAATGTACGAACATTAAATGAGCATGGTGAATGTTTAGACCACCATGAGACTATTTTTGATGACATTAATCTAAAATTGCAGGAAATTAAAGATCAAATTAAAGTAAAACCGAAGCCTGCTCTAAGCCCCTTGCTGTACACCTCACGTTTGGAAACGCCAGTGTTAGCTGCACAGGGAGCAACAACTCCACAACATCAGCGAAGTGCTCCAGTAGAGGAAGATCCAAACTTTAAAACCTATTTTAAAACCATGTTTACTCCTGGCGAGAGAACAATAGCTGGGTTTTTACAAATGTACTAGAATAGCATAGATGGCTCTAGTGACAAGCAAAAGGCTCGTCACATCCAAGGCTGCATGAGCTGCAAAGCGCAGGAGATACTCAGCGCTAGTTTACGTCCTGGTTTGGCCTGGGCCAAGGTCAAGTAAATCCTGTTATCAGAATTTGATAGCGCACAGGATGCTGAGAATATGAAGCAGGAGTTCATATTGATGAAGATAGGCAAGACAGAAACAGTCACAAATTATTCCGCCTGATACTACCTTTATGCACAACAACTATGAACCACAGGGACCTTAGACTTACCTACCGCAAAGACTGTCTTACTTAGTTCCTTAGAAGCACACACATCCCTCAAGATGCACATGACGCTTGTGATCAAAACAGCTGGATATCTCAAGGCCATCAAAGAAGCTTTACTTGATGTGTAAGGAACTTATAAGATTGAGAACAAACCAATGACTCAAATAACATGCAGAATTGGAAAAGTGGTGTATGCTACCCAGGATAAGAATTATAAGCCAAAAGACAAGAACTTTAAACAAGTTCTACGGTATCAGCGCTAGGAGTTCACATGTCACAATTGTCATAATCCTGGTCACTATTGGCGAGCTTGTCCAATGAAAGGCGATGAAGAAAAAACCCCTTTACCAAAAGAGAAAACCCCTGGAACTGTAAATTGGGTGAGCCTACATGTTGAAGGAGAGGACAATCACCAAGGTGAAGACTCAATGGATGCCAGTTACCATGTCTTAGGAGCCCCCAGTACTGTACTTATACCTGCACAATTACGGGTACATGGATCCACCAATTAGGGGTTAAACTCTACATTCCTAGCTCAAGCAATGAAGCCCATTCAAGTAATCAATAGTCTAGAGGAAGGCGAACAACTTGTACTGGACATCTTTTAAGAATATCGAGAAAACTACTACTCTGTATGCTGAATCGACATCTAATACACCCAAGCGATTGGAGGAATTTGAAAAATCAGCTGGTGACGTGCTGTCAACTGGGAATCCATTTGGGAGGAGTGTAACCAAAGTGGAAGTTGTTATACAGCATGTGCGGGTACTGGCAGTCCTCAATACTGGTGCCCCAGTCAAAATCATGTCCTCAAAATTGAAGAAGCTAAAATTTATGCCAGACAACGACTACCATGTGAGATATTGGCCAGCAGGACCTGACACCACAAGTGCGTTATAGACTTACTCTGCCTTACCCCTACGCTTTGGACGCATGGTACTCACTGCCCCTGCCGTGATCTTGGACAACGACCAATATGACTTCCTTATTGGTATAGAATTTTTATTGGAGTTCAGAGCAAATATTGACTTTGTTAGCAGCACAGTGAGTCTGCTAAACTACCAGATGTCCCTTGTGTTTAAGGATGAAGACCTGAAATCAATGAAGCAGCGGACATGTCTGGTTGAAACTGAGCAATCAATATACCCAGTGCTTCACATACTTCATAAAAAAAGGTGTAGAAACTACCTGCTTCAGTGTTCACTGAAGACGGGCTACCCTTGAGCGCCAATGAGGCAATGGAGATTTGACTAGAGAACAAAGAGTCACGCACACTGCCATAAGTGTAAAGATCCCCCAGAACACTGTACTTGAAATATGAACCCAAGAAGGAGTACATGAACAGGAGCCACGAGTGCTACCTGGATTCTTTGACTTTAGTCATGAGGGGTAAGTAACTATCCTCCTGGGGAACCTCACCACTCAGCCTATCCAAATTGAGAAAGGACAAGTTGTGGCATGCACAAAACTAACCAATTTTGATACCATCGAGTCAATACATGCTGTTGGATGATTAGATGAATTGGGACTTGCTGACGTGACTGAGGAAGAACGGAAAGAGCTAGATGATTTATTGGAAGAGTTTGAAGACATTTTCAGCCAAGGACCAAACGATTATGGTTTGTGTAAAGGAGAGATACACCATATGGATACAGGGTCAGCTATACCTTTCAAATTAAAGTCATTTCGCCAATCAAAAATGGAAGAGGAGGTCATCACTAAGGAGCTTCAACAACTTACAGATGCTGGCTTGTTGAGACCCTTAAAGAGTCCATGGGCATTGCCACTTCTGTTGGTGTGCAAGAAAGATGGCTCATACAGGGTGGTTATGGACAATTGTCGTTTGAATGAAATTACAAAAAAGGATTCTTACCCTCTCCCAAGAATCAATGACGCCTTGAAACAGTTGGGCGGTTCAAAGTATTTTTCAGCAATGGACCTGACCAGTGGTTACTGGCAGATGGAACTGTCACCCAAAGACCAGGAAAAGTGTGCCTTGATTAGCAGCCAAGGCTTTTTCAAACTGACCAGGATGCCACAAGGGCTGTGCAACGCCCCAGCAACCTTTCAACGTGCCATGGACCAAATATTTGGAGAACTGAAGATGACGAGTGTCCTAATCTATCTGGATGATATAACTGTATTTAGTAGAACGTTCAGAGAGCATATTGAGCACCTTCAAGAGGTGTTCACACAGTTAAGAGAATGAAATCTAAAGTTGAAATGGAACAAGTGCACCTTTCTCAAGAAGAAACTTGAGTTCTTGGGACATTAGATCAGTGCACAGGGGATTCATCCTCAAGAAGGAAAGGTGAAGGCAATAACCAAAATGGAGCATCCAAATAGTATGAGGGATGTCCAGGTGTTCTTAAGCTTGATCGGCTACTACAGGCAGTTCATCCCACGATTTGCAAACTTGGCTACTCCCCTAACATACCTACTGAACAAGGACTCTAAGTTTGAGTAAGGACTAGAGCAAGATCAAGCCTTTGAGGATCTGAAAACGAAGTTGGTAGAGGCACTGATACTAACATACCCAGACTTCAACAAGACCTTCTACCTATAAACTGATGACAGTGACATAGGACTTAGTGCAATATTAGCACAACTAGACGAGGAGGGGATTGACCATCCCATCATATTATTCCAAGGTCTTTACCAAAGCGGAAAGAAACTACACTGTTATAGAGCGCGAATGTCTTGCAGTGATTAGAGCAGTGAAGCACTTTCAGCCATATCTATATGGAGTTCACTTCAAGTTTTGTAACAGACCATGCATCCTTACGCTGGCTCAGGAACATGAAGGATTTTGATGGAAGACTAGCCAGATGGGCTGTTCAGCTTCAAGGATATGACTTTGAAATTAAACACAGGGCTGGAAGAAACCACCTAAATGCAGATGGGCTCTCAAGATTGCCTTTGTTCCATTTGCATGTGCATGAGAGTGATCGACTTTACAACCTAATTAGATTACATAAATAGGAATGGGAAGAAACTGAAGAAGTCAAGTCATTTTTAAAAAGATGTTTAAAGGACACGCAAAGAGTAGATGGAAAACTCCAGAAGTTTATTAAGGGGAAATGGTATCCATATGTGTGACCTAGTGATCAAATGGAAGTAGTGATGGAGGCACACAAACACGTGGGACATGGAAGATTTCATAAGACCCTAGCCTAGCTCAAAGACCGGTTCTATTAGGAAGCTATGACTGACGAGGTGCACCAAGCCTTAGAGATGTGTGTCCCATGTGCAAGCTTTAAAACATTGGAAAAGAAGTTTAGAGTTTACACCAATCCCATTATCCGCGCCTTTTCACAATGTATCTATTGATGTGGTAGGACCACTACCAACTGCCTCAAGTGGAAACAGGTTTGTAATAGTAGCAATAGACCACTTCACAAAGTGGACTGAGGCAGCGGCGATCAATACATACACCACAGGGACCACCGCCTGATTCCTCTACAATCAGATTATCACAAGACATGGTTGTCACCAGATCTTGCTATCAGATAATGGGAAGAACTTAATCTCTAAAGTAGTGAGAAAACTTATGGACTTGGTAGGGGTGAAACAGCTGTTCACTAGCCCCTATACACCATCATCAAACGGAAGTGTGGAACGAGTAAATGGGACATTAGCTGGGATCCTCAAGAAGATAGCAGTTAACTACAAGTCAAAGTGGGATATCCTCTTACCATCCGCCCTGTTTGCTTACCGACTTAGCCACCATAGGGTCATTTGGATGTCTCCTTTCAAGGCGCTCTATAGGAGAGAAGCCTCCTTACCTGCCCTGTTGGCTCCAATAATTGCTGCATATTGAAAGAACTTACCCCTGGGAACTATCAGCAAGAGTTAAAGGATGAGCTCATATGCATACAACTAAAAGCCAGGAAGAACATCGTCACAGTATCCCAAAAGGGCAGAAAGATAGTCAGAGACGTACCAAACTGCCAGAATTTGGAGTCAACAATAAAGTATTGTTTTACCACGTCTGCGGAAGCCAGCCTGAGGAGCTTCAAGCCATTTGGATTGGACCATCAACTGTACTGGCCAAGAGGGGCCATGAATACTCCATCCAAGATGATGCCACCAACATTATATTCAACAGAGTCCACACTAAACATTTCAGATCCTACCCTTAATCTCGTCTTGGAAGGGGTGGTGTTGCAGATTCAGTGCATTGCGAAATTGTAAATCCTCAACCTCTGATAGAATTGGAAAATACTGATTGAGGCGCAAGAATTATTAAACCAAGATGAGTTTAGCTCCAAAAATGACAATAATTGTTTGAGTAACATCGAGAAAGAATAGAACAATTTAGGTGCTGAATGGTGTACTGAAAAGGAAAACAATCAAAACAAAAAAAACGGTGCCATCAAGCAACCAGGACTCAAGTCCACCGATGGTAATGAAGAATTGGACTCCACCAAAGCGCACAGGAGCCACAGAACCAACGATCCTGATACTAAAGGCTCCACACACTGCCACAGTGCACAAATTCAGGAACATGAGAGAATGAATGCCCAGGAGAGAAATCAATGGAATAAAAGATGTCTCTGAGGTTCCTGAATAAGACACAATATCTTCCCTATCCACTATTCAATTATCCACTCAATTTACTTTACATCCAGATTCTTTAGTATTTAGTATATAAAATACTAAGCTTTTATCTTATATAAAGAGTCCAAATCACAGAATCTTAAGTTTGTCTTTTATTTGATTTAATCACCAGTAACCAGTCTGGGATTAACCTGCTTTGAAGAAGACACTTGTTTTGAGAAGGACTCCTTGTAAGGTTAGGCTTGTAAGGAAAGAGGTTGAGATAAACTCCGTTAAGTCAAGAGAAGATTCTGACATATGCAGGATTATTTGTAAAGAATATGCACAGTTGGCGTGTGAGTGTCAAGTTTACAGCTCTTTCAGGAAGTTTAAGCTGAGTTGGTTAGTGTCAAAATCTGTACAACCAATTACCCCTTTTCAACGCCCCAAGTTCAAAATTTTCATAATTAAATGAGCAGAACCTAGGGTGGTGAGTCCATCTACAATAATTCATTTTAAAATTGTTGATTTTATTAGTAAACCTAAGCAAAAACAATCCACACCCATAATAATTTAGGCTCTTCATGCTATGATCTCATAATTGAACATAGCCCATGTTAGATTCTGGTGGTTGACCCTAAAATAAACCCTTTGACAACCAACAGTTTGGGCCAATTATCATCCTATTGCTTGAGCTAATACTCTAATTCTAAACTTAAAGCCTATTGAAACTACATAGCTTGGCCGACTATATCAAGCTCAATTCAATCTGAATATTCTATCAAAAGCTTGGGCTGAATACACTCGCAGATTCAGGCTGTGCTGTTGCTGCATTAAAGCTCAGCAATTAGTCCCAACTTTTGGGACCAATATTATTAATTAGCATTAGAAATCATTCAGAATTGACCTGAAGACAACGTCTACTAATCCCATGGACAAATAGACATTAAAACGTATCAATTTCCTGCCCTAGGGCGAAATTCATATGTTGATCTTCATAATTGGCATGATAGCACTTGCACATGGACTGCCCAAATGGGAGTACCCAGTGCTATCAAGAGAGCCATTTAACATCCCAACAAGGGAGGCTTTTCCATCAGCTTTATGATGAAAACATAAATTGAGCTGGTCCTAAAATAATTTCCTGTCTATGGCAAATTTTGTATGTCAATCCTCATAACTAGTATAATAGCACTTTCACATGTACCACCTGAATGGGAGTACCTAGTGCTATTGAGAGAGGCCTGCCAACGTTCTAATTAGGGGTGCATCAGTTCTTTTAATCAACGCCAAAATTCCACTGATGTATTTTGTCAGCATTATGAAAAAAGCTCAAATTGAAAGAATCTTAGGGCAATTTTGCAAAGTCCTTATTGCGTTTTTGTCCCTGAAATCATCTAATTTTGAGAGTATTTTGCATCAATAAACCTAGCAATAGTTCTCAGTCATTTCAGTTCAAGGGCTGAATTGAGGTGGAAAATAATCTGTTGTGATTGCATGCTTAAGTGTTGCCAGGAGATGACCTAAGGTTTAAATATTGGTGCCTGGCCTAATGAATAATCATCAAATAATTTAGTCTTAATAAGATATTTATTTTATTTATTCTTCTTTATGATTTTATATTAAGTCTCTTTTGTAGAGTGTCAGCATGCTGTATTCTTGGAATCCACAGCTTGTACTCTTGCCTGCCTTGGTAGAAGTTCCCAAATATGAAGTGAAAATTAGGCAAAATTGACCAGAATAATCATTTTATTTATATACACCTATTGAGCTTCAGAAGAGCCAAAATAACATAAGACACTGGAAAAATTGAAGATCATTTTGGCTAAACTTTATCCCAATTAAGCGTGCAAGATTTTATTTATCAATTGAGTGATCTTCAGAATTTAACAACTGGTTCTCACTCAAAATTGGTGACACTCTCTGAAATGAACCAACATAACCAGTTCCTGGCATATTCAGCCAAACGAGATTTGTAAGGAGAGTGTCTAAAACTCTCCTGTTCCCAATGTGGTAGTTCATGGTGCACAGGGCCAACGTCAGGGAACTAGTCATTAGTACAAAAGTTACTAGAACCTAGCTGAGGGTGCTTAAGCAATAATAACTTAGGTTTAGGAGGGTCATTAGAGGAATAACCAAACAGGAGCAACGCGGTGCATGGAGTGGTAAGGTATAGGCGTCCTAGATTTGAGGGAGCCTGGGCGGCCCAATGGCGCATGACAGATATTTTTTACATAGTTAAAATTAAAAGGTTAATGTAGTGAAAGACCTCTGTGAAGAGGTCCATGCACGGGATTGTCCAAGATAACATAAATATAAAAATGGTGTGCTAGCAAAGAGTTTTATTAAAAGGGAAGTAAATCAACGGGAGAGATTGGTCTCAACATGAGGAATTCAAGGGATTTTGGAAAAACAATCAATTGAAGGAAGTGGGTCTAAGCCAAGGCGCACCTATAGCACATGCTTCCTTTGTACAATACACTGTACTTGGTAATCGACCAAACTTGGGTAATTGATTGTATAAATGGCTGACTCAAGCTGGAAATTTTGAAAACTGAACGTGTTTAAGACCCCATTCACCTAAAAACCAAAGTGAACCATTTTTGTTTACCGCAAAGTTAGTTCATTTTAAAGCCCCTGCTGTTATACAGAGCTGAACTTCTATTGCATCCTTAGGACCAATATGGGCATACTTCTCCTTAACCCAGAGTTGATCTATGGTATGCTTGAGGTCAGGGAGGCCTGCCACTTCACCTTCTTGGCCTCCTGATATACTGCTTTGTCTTTACCGTTGCTCCCAAATATAATGTCATTTTCCATCCATGACAAGATTGTGACAATGAGTTGGTTACTAGCTCTTATGCAAATATCTCCTACTCCCTGGATCTTATCACAGTGGGGGGATTATGTGGATACAACAAGCCTGATTAACCTTACATCTGAAAGCACAGAACATCTTACCATACATTCCAGTTTGGGATGAAGAAAATACCTGGACTTAAATTTAAAGCACAACAACTTTAACAATTTTTTTGGATTGAGCTGGATACTGTGAACAAAAACACTGAAGACCTAATCAGAATTAACAATGTTGTTATAATGGCTTATTTGCATACATTGACTAACATGAAGAAAACAACACATGTTAACAGAGAAGTTAGGGCTAATTTTATATACAACTGTGTCTACTTAAAGTTTAAAAAAAGGTTCAAGAGCTTGTCCAATTAAAAAACATATAAAATATTAGCATTACAATATAAAATAAAATATATTAAATAGAAGAAGAAAAGAAAAAATAATTAAAAATAATTAAAAAATTATATAAATTAAAATAAAAAAATCACACCTAATTAATACCATAGTTTGCACTTGAGTATGTGAGGAGGATCCAACTTCAGCCTCATCAGCAGTTCAGGCTGAAATTAACAAATAGAAGATCCAAATCTAGACTTGTCAGCACTTTGGGCCAAAATTAACAAGTGATGAAGATTAAAGAGCTATTTGGGAATCTTAGAGTTTATGTTTGAGTCAAGTGGGATGAAATGTTAGATTCTGGTGGTTGACCCAAAAATAACCCTTTGTAAACCAAAATTTGGGCTGATTACCTCCTAATGCTTGAGCTAAAACTCTAATTCTCAACATGAAGCGTATATCAACTACATTGCTCAGGCTGACTATATCAACATCAATTTAATATGAATATTACATAAAAAGCTTGAGCCAAATACACTTTCAGATTAAGGCCAATTGTCGCTGCACCAAATCTCAGCAATTAGTATCAAATAATGGGGACCAATATTATTGATTAGCATAAGAAATTGTTTGGGGTCGACCTAAGATAATGTCTACTTATCCCATGGACAAATATATGTTATAACTTATCAATTTACTGCCCTAGGACGATATTCATATGTTGATCAGCATAATTGTCATGATAGCACTTGCACATGGACTGCCCAAATGGGACCCAGTGCTATCAAGAGAGCCAGTTTCCTTCCTGACTAGGAGTCTTTTCCATCAGCTGTATGACAAAAACACAAATTGAGCTGGTTCAAAGAATAATTTCCCACCTATGGCAAATTTTGTATGTCAACCCTCATAATTGGTATGATAGTACTTGCACATGGACCACCTGAATGGGAGTGCCTAGTGCTATTGAGAGAGGCCTGCCAACGTCCCAGTTAGGGGTGCATCACCTTCTTCAATCAACACAAAAATCTCACAGAAGATGTATTTTGTCAGCAGTATGATGAAACTTAAATTGAGAGAATCCTAGGACAATTTTTCATGTTCTTAATGCATTTTTGTCCCTGGTATCTTTCCAATTATGAGTGTATTATGCCACCAATAAACCTAGCAATAGGTCTCAGTCATTTCAGTTCAAGGGATGAACTGAGGTGAAAAATAATCTGTTGAGATTGTGTGCTCAAATTTTGAAAGGAGATGCCCTAGAGGTATAAATATTGGTGCCTGGCCTAATGAATAATAATCAAATAATTTAGTCTTAATAAAATATCTATTTTATTTATTCTTCTTTCTGATTTTTATCTTAAGTCTCTTTTGAAGAGTGTCAGAAAGCTGGAATCTTGGAATCCACAGCTTGTACTATTGCCTGCCTTGAGAGAAGTTCCCAAATATTAAGGGATAATTAGGCAAAATTGACCAGAAGAGTCAGGGCTATCAATTACTCCTAGTGAGCTTCTGAACAGTCAAAATAATGTAAGACACTGGAAAAATTGAGGAATAAATGTTGGCTGAACTTATCCCAATTAAGCATGTAAGATTTTCTTTATCAAGCAAGTGATCTGAGGAATTTAACATCTCCCAGCCATAGAACATATGTCATGTCAAAAACATACATACAGGTTGAATTGAGAACCTTATTCTTTTTCATAGTCAGTTAAAAATAGACTGGAAGCGATGAATTCCAGTTTTGGGGCTAATACATTACTGGATAAACTTAATTCTAGCCTTAAAGAAGTGATAGCTTCAAATTAACATTTGACATAATAACGTCCTATGGCTGAGAGGTATATTTAAAATCCAGGTAAGTATGAGATCATAGTGACAAGCACAAATTATTATATATACCTATCATTTTTGTATAATCTGTCCACTAAAATTAACTCAAAAAAGATAAAATGAATTATTATAGATGGTGATCAGTAACTTTTAGCATATATTGACCAATAAAACCAACTATATTCAATAAAATGAAATAAAGTGTAACAAACTGAGTTCATAATTGTTACATTTATACTTGGGTTCAGTTTTTAAATATGATCAAATCATTTAAATAAAAGATATTTTAGTTTGGTTGGTTTTGGGCCTGGGCTGTGACTCACCCAAAATTCTAGCTTGTATGAGATCAATCAATGATTCAGGTGAGGCCCTCAAAGGGCAGCCATAATAAAATAGAAAATGGTGATTGTTTTAAAAATTTTCATTTTGCAAAATTCAATCTTTTCATAATTTTTAATGGAATATTATATTGTCATCAGGATACATAAATGTGCCAAATTTCAAAGCTTTAGCTAGCATGAAAGGTAAACTTGAAATTTCTAAATCAACTGAATAACAAACTGCTCAGCTGTAACTAAATACCAACTACCACCAAAAATATATAGGATTTTAGTTACATATAAAACTTCATTTTTGAACATGAAATAAAATCTTTCAATGCATTATTGTATTGTCATCCAAGATCAACGTCTGTGAGAAGTTTTATAACTTTTATCAGAAATAAGTGTCTGAAATAGAGCTTGTAAGATTTGATTACAGACTGATGTGACAGTAAGTTAAAGAAAAGTGTGTAAAAAGGTGTGCCCGCTAATTCTGAAACTGACTTCAGAATCTTGTCCCTAACTTTCTCCTCTGGGGAGCATTCTCAGTTGCTCTCTAGACAAGCTCTGTTCAGCAATCTCTTTTTATCTCCTGAATGAAAAATAAAGGTTGTTTAAGAGTTTGCTTACCTTACTTACCTTATGATCCTTTTGAGCATCTGGCTTTGAGGAGTTTTCATGTGGTTGGGTTAAGACCAGCCCTAAATCAGTTTTGCATAACTAACTTAATGTGGGGATATTTTGGCTCTGTCAGTGCACCAAACCTGTCCTCTACTTGATGTTGGTCTGCTTTGGTGCTGTTGGTGCATCAAAGCATCATTTACATTATGGCAGTCAGAATTTGGATTTTCTATCTGTTGCACATTGTTGATGGCAATCAATTATTTAGCATAGATTGACCAATAAAATCAGCTAAATTTAATAAAATGAATTGTTGGTATATTTGTATATAAGATACTATACATTATCTAGTACTAAAAAAAGATACCATACATTATATATACAATATTTTTATTTTAATATAAAAATAGTGAGGTTTCAAAAAATATATTAAGATAGTGATTTTTTACTATAAAATTAGAAAAAAATAAACACCAATAAAAATACACTGATTTTTTGGAAAAAAAGAACTACCTTCCTTTTTTAGGAAAAAGATTTTCCTAAAAAAATTGGGAAAAAAGAACCTCCTTAAAAAAGGTGCTAAAAAGTATAATATAATTGAGAAATTATGAATACTTAATATAACCCTTTTTAAGTTGATGCCATATTCCAACCTGACTTATAGAATTTTGCTCACAAATAAAAATCAGATCTCATATTGGATTAGATCCAAGTATAAACTTTAAGTAACTTAGAATGTACAATGCTAAGCATATATTACATAAACAGGTATCTTAATTCAGTTTAAAAAAGGGTGCTGACTTCAAAAGGGGTTTTATTGAGTATTCACATTTTCTTGATTATTTTATACTTTTTAGTGCCTTTTTAAAGAAGGTTATTTTTTTAAAAAAATTGTCCCCTATTCCTGTTAGTAGGTCTCTGCCCCAAGTTGCCAGTTTTAATATAAAATCAAAGTAAACTTGATATTTATATATCTATATCCTGCCCAATGAAGCTCAAATTTTGGTGAATTATATTGCTTTTGAACCTTTGATGTGGAGAAGTTTAAATATATAAATTATGTTTTTACTTTTCTAAATTGATCACTATGATATTTCTATTTTATCAAAAAGCCTACCCTAAAGATTACACATAAAAAGTATTTTTAGAAATAATATTTTAACCGCTTATATACCTAAAAGTTAAATGGAGTTTAGAATCACAACTTTTTAGCATTAGTGGTGCCCAACCTAAAAGGGGGAGCCACCACACATTAGAAACAGCTTTTTTGACTTTGAGATATGCTGTTTTAAAGGTTCTTAAAGATATGTAAAAAATTATTCGAGGTGGGTCGACCTTGGGACAAATATACCACACCGAGAATGTTTTCTAGCCAGTACAGGTTTCGAACTCAAAACCTGCACTAGGGGTGGATACTTGAAGATATGTATCAAGCTTTAAATTGTAACAATAAAAATGCTATGATGACAAAATAACTATATAAAGTAATTGAGGCACATTATTACCAAAACTAAAATATTAATTATTCTGGAAATTTTAAACAGCTTCTTTATTCTCTCTTATTTATATTACTAAAAAATGAGTTGCAATTAGTTGGTTATTAAGTAGTATCTATATTAATAAAAGCAAGTGTGCATGTGTGTGATGTCCAGCCAAAACTACAGCATGTAAAGCTTTGAAAATTTGGATATAGGTGGACGGGAGGGGTCCGGTGCACCTCGAAGCCGGATTTTTAGTTTTTATAATAAAACTAGCGGAGTTACCCGTGCTTCGCTACGGTGTCTATAGAATTTCAGGTGATTCGAATTAATTTTTTAGATTTTCTATATAGTTAAGCAATAACTACTCGGCCAAATCTAATTGCTCAATCGAAGCAACCAAAACCATTAACCACTCAGCTAAAACTAACTGAACTTATCAAATCAAACAATAACCAATCACCCCCAAAGCTAAAATGTATCCTATCGATTCGACCAAAAACCATCAACCCCCCCGGCCAAATAAAGTAAACCTATCAAATCAATCAGATTCTAAATTATTTTAGTTTTTATATTGGTAGATAGCTATTAATAAGTTCAAAAACCATTAAACCTATTAAAAATTCCAACCTCCAACCACTTAGCTAAAATCAATTAAGCCTGCCAAATTAACTAAACCATCAATTACTTACCTGAAACTATTGAGCCTATCGAATCAACCAAAAAAATAAACCACTACTCAGCAAAAACCAATTACGGAACTTACAACTGCTAAAAACTACCAACCCCTATCAAAAACCTATGAAAAATCGAATTAAATGAATATGAAAATACCCAGCCAAATTGCTATATAAATATATCAAAAATATATGTTCTAGATCTTAAATAGAACTGATATTTAGCTTTATATGATTATTTTAAATAATTACATATTAGCATTCCGTTCCCAAACTTTATAGAATACTTGTGCCAAGTTTGGTGATTTTTGGTTATTTGCTCGAGATAATACATCCGGTATAAATAAATAAACAGAATGATAGTTTTGTAATGAAAAGTTTGGCTAATTCTTGTTGATATCCAGTTTAGCACAGATTTGTTTTTGTTTGGGCTTTAAGTTTACCTGATAAGTGTCTGAAATAGAGCTTGTAAGATTTACACACACAGAATTGACAGTGAGTTTAAGAAAAGTGTATAAAAAGTGATTACGCCAGGATTCGAACAACTGACATTTTGATAGAATTGAAGTTTAGAGCCAAAAGCTGAGCCGATTATGCTAGAGGAGGTATTTTTAAAATCAATTGGACTTTAGATTCAAAGTCTTGATTTAAATTAACTTACTAATTAGCCAAATGACCACTAACCACTTAACAAAACCATATAAAATATCAAATCAAACAAATTTAAACTGCTCAGCTGTAACAATATAGCGAATACCATCGAAGTATATATAGGATTTTCACTTGTTACATATAAAACTTTTTATTTTACTATTAAAATAATATTTTTAAAATTCATAAACCTTCTCAGGCATGCACACAACAACTCACCAAAGTTTCATCACAATTGGATGAATGGTATAGGAATGCATTCGGGACATACATACACACATGCATTCATTTTTATATATATATATTAGCCGATTTACCCGTGCTTCGCTAAGGTGTCTATAGAATCTCAGATATTCAAATTTATTAATTTAGATTTTATTTTTTATTCGAGGTGGGCCGACCTGGGGACGATACCGCACCAATTAAGGGAAATCGAATGAATGGGAAAGGAGGATAAAATCCGGAAAACCTCCACGCACGGCATATGATAGGCCAGGAACTCCATGGACCGCCTTTGCTATTCGCTATCTCGGTTCGGAGCATTGGTGCGCAACGCCAACACAGTCATAGTTGTCCCCTACCCAAAGTTCTTGTACCGGAATCGAACTCGGGGAGGCAGCGGTAGAGGCAGCTTTCTACCACTGGGATATCCTCCCCTTTTAATTTAGATTTTATATCATAAATAAATAGCCACTCAGCCAAATTTAATTGCTTAATCGAATCAACAAAAACCACTAACCATTCAATTAACCTAACTGAACTTATCAAACAACTAATAATTAATCACCCTTAAAGCTAAATTGTGTCCTATCGATTCGACTAAAAGCCATCAACCACTAGCCAAACAAAATTAACCTATCGAATCAATCAAATAACACCAAACTGCTACCCGAAAATTTCTATATTTAAAATCATTGTGTAAGTGACATATCTTTTTTTAGTACTAGATGGTCCTAAGTGACATATCTTCCAAACTACTAAATCAACTTCTACTTAAGTTAAAATTATTCGAGGTGGGTTGACCTTGGGACAAATATACCACACTGAGAATTTTTCTAGCCAGTACAGGTTTCGAACTCAAAACCTGCACTAGGGTGGAAGCAGTTTTACCTGCCCGGCTAACCACCCTTCCTGCCTGGCAAAACCACCCTTCTACTTAAGTTGCCAAAAGTATTTTATTAATTAGGTGAACTAAATTAAGCAGGTTTTTTAAAATTATAAAAAAACTAACATCAAGATTCCTATGCTTTGCTATGGTATTTAAACTATCGGATAATCCATATTGATAAACCACCAAACCGCTTAGCTAAAACCTTTGAACATACCAAACAACCAATCACTAACTGCCTCGCAAAACTAAACAAAAATCGAAACCAAAATCACCAACCACTTAGTAACTAAAACCATAGAATATATCAAATTAACCGATTTCCATCCTCTTCGTACTCGTAAAACAAACCTAAACTTACCAAAACCACCAACCACTTACCAAAACCAACGAACTTATAGAATCAACCAATCACTAACTGCTCTATTTATTAAATCCGTTAAGCTTTTTAATCAAAACAAATCTACCAACCGCTTGACAAAACCATTTAAACTAACGAATCAACCGAATATCAAACTTCTCAGCCATAACAATATACCGATTTCCAATAAAAACATATAAGATTTTCACTTCTTACATATAAAACTTTTTGTTTTATTATGAAAATTAAAAATCTGGCTTTGAGGTGCACACGTACTCCCTCCCATCCACTTATATCCAAATTTTCAAAGCTCTACATGCTGTAGTTTTGGCTGGGCATCACACACACATACACACTTGCTTTTATTAATATAGATAAACTGCAAAACCAACTTCTTAATTTGTATAGCTGCTTTGCACCTGATAATATACATTTTCAATTAATTATATCATAAATTATTAAGGATAACCATGCCTATCTATACTAGCTTGAAGAATAAAGATAAGTCTAATATGATTGATTAATGTTGAGGATATATTTTTAATTGATATAAATATAAGGAGACATTGGCTCAATATCAAAGCACTTAGAGCCAATTATCATTGATAGATTTGAATTCTAGACTTACAAGCAGAATAATTTGAAACTTGCATTGAATAATCAGATATAACTCATCAGATATAGCACTGTCATACAAGTCAAAGTCAATTAGTTTAGGACCTTAGCTGATTTTGGTCATGGTAGGGTATATAAACTATAATATGACTAATCTTCTGCTCATCAAATCCTGGAGAAAAGTAATTTCAGACTAAACATTGAGTTGTTACCAGGGCAATGCCAAGTATACCCCTAAGAGTATGCTTGAGTAAAAGCAAATCCTATGTCACAAAGCTTAGGAGGTTCAAGGAGGAGAGTGATCTGTCCAAGCTTACCAACTGAAGGTTGGTTTGAATTCCAGCACACATCAAAAGTAAAAGTGGAATTTCAATTAAATTTAATTATCTTATCTCAACTATATTGTAACTATATTAATCTACTTTGTTTATTCAAGGTAGGAGGACTATGGTACCAACACTATCAAAAACCTTGTTGGTCAACTTTAATTATAAGTATTGCAGTTTATTTATCTTATAAATAAAACTCTTCATGAAAGGGGTAATCATAACTAATAACTAGAAGCTCGACAGTTTACCAGAGCATCATTCCTCATATATCAAGCATTTATATTTTTAGTCCCAGAGGATCCCAACCAGGATAGCAAGCATATATATTAGTAATTATTTTATTTTTTTGACTTTTTTAAAGAATGTTGAACCTATTATAGTTTAACTTGCCTCCTCCATTTCCATCTGGTATATAGACAAACAAAGTTATATTTGAGTTTAGGGAAAACTCAAATGAAGTCTGGGAATCATTGCTCTTTACTAAAGTTAAAAAAGTTAAATTAATTATTATTGTAAATAAAATACTTTTATCCTATAATATAATTATTTATTTATTGATTTTGGAAAACTGTTATGTTTTTATAAATTTATTATTCTATTAAAGTGAAGCTTAATAATGGTATTTAACTTCAGCGCTTGATAATAATTAAGAAATTAATATGTGGACTTACTACTATTTACACCAGTTCAACTAATATAATTTCTTATTAAATATTTGATGTTTATTTGAGGTAATCCAAATTTTATACTAGATGTTAGATAATTTAATGAAGCATTGTAGCTTAACCCTTTCAATCATTTGATGCATATATGCATCCAAAAGGTGGGGGTGATGTAAATCCAAAAATGCATATATGCATCTAAAAACAAGGGGCATGTAAATCTTAAAATGCATATATGCATCCAATTAAAATAAGATTTAAAAAGATTTATTTCAAAATTTGTCAAATATTTGTGTTATGGACAAGGACCAAATTTACCAAAAATTTATGTTATGAATAAAGACCAAATCTACTAGATATTTATGTTATGGACAAGGACCAAAATGATTACAAAAAATTTTGGGAAAAAAAGAACCTTCTCAAAATATTTTTGGGAAAAAGAACCTCCTTTAAAAAAGCTCTAAAAAGTATAAAATAATCAAGAAATTAAACCTACTCAATAAAATCCTTTTTGAAGTTGGTGCCATATTTTAAACTGAATTATAGAATTTTGCTCATAAATACAAATTCCTATTATGTCTTTTTTTAGTACTAGATGGTCCCAATTCCTATTATGTCTTGATTGTGTCCAAGTGTAAACTATAAGCAACTTAGAATAAATAGTACTGAGTATATAAATTATCAATAACTTAGATCTGTTAAAATATAGCACTGAGTTCAAAAAAGGGTTTTATTGAGTAGGTTTAGTTTCTCAATTATTTCATACTTTTTAGAGCTTTTTTAAAGGAGGCTCTTTTTTTCCCAAAATTTTTTTTCAAGAAGGTTCTTTGACTGAAAAAACTTTACCCCACAGCCCTTTTCTCCTCAAAAAATTAGCGCATTTTTTAAAAGTGGCTCTTTTTTCTACTTTTATTAATCATTACTATCTCTATATATTGTTTTTGCTCCTTACTATTTCTCTATAAAATTAAAACTTATTGTATATCTATTACATATAGTATTTATATAAACAAATATACTAATAATTCATTTTATTAAATTTTTTGTTTTTATTTGTCAAATTATACTAAATTTACTGATCACCATCTACAATACCTCATTTTATTAAATTTAGATAATTTTATTGGTCAATGTATGCTGAATTTACTGGTCACCATTTACAGTAATTCATTTTATTAAAGTTGGTTGCTTTTATTAGTCAATCTATGTAACTTTATTGATCACTATCTAAAATAATTCATTTTATTCAATTTAGATGAGCTTATTGGTCAAATTATGCAAAAATGATAGCCTTCAATAATGATTTAAGCTCATCCTGCTATGAGCTCATACTGACTGAATTTTGAACTTACCCCCCAGCCATAGGACATATCAAAAGTGCTTCGAAGCTATTGCTTCACTGATGCCAGAAAAAAGTTTATCTGGAGCTGTATTAGTCTCACAAGTATCCATCACTTCTGAGCCCATTTTGATATATTTACTAAATTAATGGGCAGATACTTGCCCAATACTTACAAAAGTAAAATGGGACCTAAGTTGGAGCACCCTCAATTTTTGGAGAAAAAGGTTTATCCAAATTGGTCCAGTATTTTCAGAGTTATGCGCAAACAAACATAAAAAAAACTCCATACATACAGGTCAAATTGATAACCTCCTTCTTTTTCAAAGTCAGTTAAAAAGAGTGAACGCCAGCTAAGAACTTCATGCCAAATTTAAGGCCAAAAAAATGGGTGATTTTTTTTGAAAATGTCTGAAAGGGTTAATTGTATATTTTTAACATGTACAATATCATAGCAGTAAGGGGAAGATACCCCAGTGGTAAAATAGGGACCTCTACCACTGCCTCCCCAAGTTTGATTCTGGTACAGGAACTTTGGGTAGGGGATGACTATGACTGTGTTGGCGTTGCGCACCAGTGCCCTGAACCAAGATAGCAAATAGCAAAGGCAGTCCATGGAGTTCCTGGCCTATCATACGCTGCGCATGGAGGTTTTCTGAATTTTATCCTCCATTCCCATTCATTCAACTTCCCCTTAATTGGTGCAATATCATCCCCAGATCAGCCCACCTCAAATAAAATATCATACAGTATATATTATATATAAAAAAGAAGCAATATGTTTTAAGTGCAAAAATAATTTTTTTATTCATCCAGAAGTTTGAGAATGGTCAATTATTTTTGTTACTACTAAAACTCACTTGCAGTTTTGCTGGCATACATTCTTCCTATAAGTTATTAGTTAGCTTAAGCTTTTTGTATTATGGATGTACAAAAACTTTCATATTTACTATGGATAGATTATATTTCCAAATGAATAATAAATGTTTTTATTATTACATACTTAATATAATCACTATTATATCAATCAAGTTAAACCTTTTCTAAAAAAGTAACCTTTTCTATTAAAATAAACTTTAAGAATCTTTATTTATATGAAAATTAAAAAAACTGGAGAGAAATTATAATATTATATATATTTTTAGTTATATAACTGCTTAAAAACCAATTACAGATTTAATATTATTACTAATATAAGATATAATTTATAGTTACGTTTACATTTTTTAAAAATTACTGAGATTAGAATAATTATACCTTAAAAAAATTGTATACAGCTAGAATTAAACTAATAAACAAATTGTATGAGATAAGATACAATAATGATAATGAAGCTTACATTAAATAAAAAACTTTTTAACCAATCAATAGAGAGAGTGCATGTTAACCATAGTATTAGTTAAAATTTAGCTTTTATCTTAAAATAAGATATTACTTAATGCCACTTTTTTACAATTTTAGGTAGAAAACTTCAAAGATTTTTTATATAGACTAAAACCTTTCCCAAAATCTATCAGCATAATGTTTAAATTAACTCATTTATCAAATAAGAAAGGGATAAACAGCCAAAAATGGACATATATTGCTCTTTGTCTAGTATTAACAAGATTATATTTTGATTAAAC
>JAKSZP010011227.1:0-38318 GCA_022478985.1 Massospora cicadina | reverse complement strand
CTGCAGAACAGGCTTTGGGGGAGGGGAAGGTAGGATTGTACCCCTTTCTGGAACTGGTGTAGGGTGGGCAGCAGATTGGAGGTCAGCAGATGAATAATCATGATCTGTTGGAAGTGACCAAGGAGAGGAACTTGCGTTTTAAATGGTCCAACTTGAAACAAAATGGCCAGAACGTCCTCCCACCCTTGATGCGGGCCAAAACGGATAATAAGGGGCAGAAGGAATGAAATCTTGAGGGGGAATCAACATGGAGATTTTACTAAATTCAAGGCTGATCGTGGCATATGCCCAAGGCCCAGCGAGGCGTGTAACCCCATTTTGAGACCACAAATTGTAAGATGGGGTTGGAGACATAGGCTGCTAAACCGTCCATTAGCTCCTGGTTTAGTACCGCAGGGGGGAGGAGGGTGGGTAAACCAGCAAGCTGGACCACCAAAGTGGTGTCCACTGGGAGCTGAGTGTGAATTGTAGGAAGAGAGGTACCCTGGAATACCAGGGGCACAGTTGCTGCAGTGGCGGCTTTGGCTTCACAGGTGAAGCCAAGATTGACATACCCCTTATAGGGGCGGAAATCTATAAATCCAGCGGGGGTCAACACCACCTGAGCCATTTCTATTATGGCTTAATTGTGGTAAGGGAGTTTCATAGTTGACCCTTAGGCCAAAATGCATGTTGCTCCAGGGGAGCACCAGGGGGCAGTGAGGTATCTCTTGGGTATGAGCAAGGTGGGCGTCAAGATCCTTAGGAGGAACAAATTTTCCCAGGGGTTTGGTATGACTGAGCAACCCAGTTTAAGCACGTTTTCCTGCCAGACAGAAAACAGCAGTGGGAGTTTCACAGCTGCCCCACACTGGAGCAACCAACGGAGAATCTGGGTACATTGGAGCGAAACTACAGCGGTCAATTAATATTTAATTTTTTTCCATATAATTTACTCTGAAAGGTACACCAAATAGAAAGAGAGCTATAATTTAATAAATATAGCTCTCTCTTATATAAAATTCATCTTTTAAACATACCTAAAGTAACTATAGATGATATTTATAGGTTTATAATTCATATTATGGCTCTAATTCCTAAATCTATTACCTAAAAATACTTTAGTTATAAAATATAAACTTTATACTCTATATCCAAGTCCCTTATTTACATCCCACTTTTCCAACCTGTCAGCTTTATTTATGCTATGAAAGTTATAATTTTTTAAATCAAGGGTCTCGAAAATTTTACTCTTTCCTAACATTTCACTCATGATTATTATATCTATTTATTAATATAGTTTTTTAAATATATATGGTTTCATTATCTATAAACTCCCTTTTGAGTGTTATTAAAATGATATAGATTCTATTATCTTTTAGATTTTTTATATAAATGCTAAAATACCTAGAACCCTTACCAGAAGTTTACTTTTGTTATTAAAAAAAATTATAATCTTTGGAAAATATTCCCATGCTCATACTTTTTCTGTAATCACTATTTTTAACCCTTTCAGTGGAACCCGTAAAGTACATCTATAGGTCTAGTAGTGTCCTAAGCATTTGGTTAGTTTTTTTGGCTCAGAAAGGTGTCCTTGCTCATGTGGTGGATGGGCATTAGCTACTGCCTTCCTATTGGACTTTACCCTCCCTGCATGACTTTTCTACACCTATTATTTTATAGAAGATAGATTGTTACTTTAGGAAAGTAATCCAGTCCATAGTGCGCCATCTGGTTCCAACAGGATAATTAACCTAGTACTTATCTTCCTAAGACAAAAAAATTACCATGTTAGTCCCTAAACAAGTTATACCAAGTCTTTTTAACTTGCCTTTCTAAATCACAACATGTTGCCTTATATTGCCCAGACTATTTATAAGGTAAATCTTATCTACCACACTTTGGATGGCTATTGTGACACCAAATTTCTTAATCTGAACTCATCTTAATCTACCAAGAGTTCAGACTCATGATACTCTAAAAAAAGTTCTAACTCACTATCAGATCATCATAAGTATTTAAAGTGGTACCTGTTTGCATCTCACTACAGGCCAGATATTAAATGACAGCAATTTCACAATCAGAAAAAATCTCTTAAAAAATCTTATGAGCTTCGACCTTATCAAATAATGAGTATTTGTTTACCATACCTTACCCTAACATCACTATATACATATTTCCTGCCCAAAAATCACCAAAAAGTGGAAACCCTGTTGGAACTTCTGCTGGTTTATTTAACGTCTACCTTTCACACTTATAATCCTTATTTTACTATTTCTGCTTTATATGTTTTTGCTTTCCGGTTCTGTCACAGTTTAACCATGTTTTATCTGAAGAACTAAGCAACAAATGCCACTCTATTAATTATCTAAACACAATCCTTAATGACATTTTAATCTGCTAACATTTAAACATAATGAGATGATTCTATGTTGTTCTATATTTTGACCCAATTTTTTTGTCTAATCTGTATTAAATATACAACCTTCTTTTTAAACAAAGGTATGCAACTACAGATTCCTGAGGTGTGGTTACCCTCCTTGCCTCTAAGTATCTGGAGCTTTTCCTACCAAAAATTTTGTTTGCCCCCATTACAGCCATTTGACTTAATATTAGAGAACTTTATATATTCTGCAATATACTTTTCGCAAAAACCCAAGACTTTCTTTTTTAGTATAATTAAATTTCCTATGTTCTTAACTTTCAGAGCTACCCTTAGTCTTAACTCACTAAACTGAGAACCAATTCTTATCTTTATCAGATGCTTTCATGTCTTTATCTAACCTTTCTTTTACAATTAAACATAGTTATTTCTGATTAAACTATACCTGTATCAGCCTTTGCTCCTTTTATAAACTTTATATTCTATTTCTTATTTTAAGGTAATAAAATCAGTTTACCTAATATATAATTCTTAAAAATGACCTTAATTAAACTTTATTCCTTTTCTAACTACTACCTAAGCTAATATTAGTTGTAATATAGATATATCTACAATTTTATAGTTGAGGTCTTCATGCCTTTTTTTCCCGTAATGATAACCTCAGTTGCTAAAATTTAATTTGAACAGAATTTTCTTTATAATTACACAGGTGAGATGGGCGAATTTAACAAAACCCAGATAAACTGGGCGAAAACATATCTGTCAATGGCCAAACGGTGCACCAAAGGGCAAAAACGCCCTGGAGGGGGATCAGGAGCCAATGCTGCCAAAAAGCCACAAACCCAAGCACCACCCTGGTTTGTGGAATTTACAACAAAACAAAACCAATATCTGGAAATACATTATGAACATCCCCTATCAATAGTGGAACATGGGCTCCAACTTTTCTTAGGGATAGAGTCTTTAACTCTATGGGATAAGGTAGGTGAGGCACAGGCCTCCCTCTTTCCCCATGAGGTGTACATTACCACCCACACCATCCACCATGGCTGGATCAATATGGGTTTTGAAACTGAAGAAGATGCAGACGCCATGGCAAAAGTCTGTATTGAGATTGCCCTCCCTGAGGGCAAAGAATTTGGCACACCGCGCACACCAGATGGAACAAAGCAAATACTTTGTTCATCTCATTTGACTCACTCCACACCAAACTCTCCCACAAACTAATTAAGGAGAAACTCTTAATTGGCCTTCAGAGTATATGAAGAAATCAAACAACTAGAATTGCAGTGATTCCACCTGATGCCAAAACTGTGCACAGGAAAGGCGATCGCCACGATCAACCCAGTCTCTGATGTGTCCGCAGACCTAACCAAAATTCCATGCACCACGGTGTTTCACCTCCCAGATGGGGGAGTGTCAAAGCCTTTCTGCGTTACACTAGAATGTGCACCGCCCATCTGCAACTATTGCACCACATTGGGGCACAAGGAACACGCGTGCCCCATGAAGGAGGGCATCTTGCCCCAGACTTCTGCGACAATGCTATGGACAAAGATGAAGAGACCTTCAGAAAAATTGTTGACGCTAACCACGCTTTCCTCTGGGGAGAGGATAAGCACTCATCCTCATAGACCCAGTATCATCCAAAGTATGCAAACAGGTTCAGAAGGCCCACAAGCGGGAAGCAGCCAAGGCCGCATCTTTTGCAACCTCCTCCATTTGCCCAGATTAAATCCAGGTGGACATAGAGAGAACCATCTGAGCCATCCAATCAGAACAGAATGCCCAAGCTGAAGAAGCCATGGAGGATATTAACCGAGCCAAACAGTCAGAGCGGACAACCCACGCTGAAAATTTTCTCAACAATCTGACTGAATTACCACGTGTTCTCAATCAAACTGAACTTACCTGGTCAATTCAGCTTCACTATGGGCGAGACAACAAGACCCAAACTTCAAAATCAAACCCCAAAACATCAGAAACCAATCATGCACCAATCTGAGTCTCTCAAAATCACGTGTGGAAAAGCTTAATACAAACCCTAAATCCAACAAAACCTGCACAAAATCATCACAGGGTAGGGAGCCAGAAAACGCCTCAGAGTGGACCGGCCCAATCACACGGAGCAAGTCCAAGGCAATGAGTGTGGGACTAGGGCCGGAAGGCCCACCCAACCACTCCTGAGGCGCCACAGGCATCTCAGTGTCAATAGGGATGCTAAACATCACAGGAGCCAGGGCTCAAGCATCCCAAGCCAAAAAGCTGGACTTTCTGCGCAAACCCCCTGTAGATATCTTGGCCATCCAAGAAACCCACTGTCTACAAAGGGAGAGGGATCCTGGTAAGCCAGGGTCTCACCATCCCAGTCAGTATGGACGTCTCACTGTGGGGTGGTCATCCAAAATAATAATAAAAATAAAATTCACTGACTCCTCCTTATATCTGCACAGCTGCATCCAGACTGCAATGATTGCAAACCAAGAGGCCACAATCTCAATAGCTTGTATCTATGCACCGTGCACCACAACTGAGAGGAAACAATTCCTCAAAACCATCCCGACGCTCAACCTCCCACCAGAAACCATCCTGCTGGGTGATTTTAACAACTGGTACAACCCCACCATGGACTGATGGCCCAACACTAGGGGATACCCACTGTGACATTTTGAGTTCCATGCGATGAAGGCATCCCTTGGCCTGTATGACACCCTCCCCCTGGGTATCCACTCCTCCCCCAAATGACCCACCCCATCATATGTGAGGGAACGCTCATCTAAATGAGCCGCATTAACCAAATCCTCGCAACAATAACCTGCCACTCATTTATTTCTAACTTTGCTACTAAAAAGATCAATTTCTCTGACCATCGTCTAGTTTTGGTGCAGCTCATGCCAACCTGCACTCAAACATGGACGTCGCCCTGGAGGAAGCCATACCCAGAGAATATAAAATACCCAAAATTTCTGACTAGGTTGAGCATGAAGCCATGAACCCATAATGTGCAACCCCTTTCACATCAGATCCCATCAAAACTTAGGAAAAATTAATATCCAAACTTGTAAACAAAACTTGCCATCTTGCATCGTGCAAATACCGTGTATACAGCCATGATCAGGCGCACGCTGGCGGAACTAGACCGCCTAGAACTCAACACCCTGAAGTATGGTTACAGCATCAACTGGGGGCGCAAATGGGCGGAAATCTCTGCCTGCCTAAATGCCCTCATCTATGAACATCAACACAGAATTAAAATATCATGAAAAGGTAAGTACATGAAAGAAGGCAAAACCTGTTAGTTATATTTCTTCCACTAATACCTTTCTTGAGGCAACCCGCCCCTTTGCACATAGGTCTGCAAAGCTGACAGCACCGTGGCAACCAACCCAACGGAGGTCAAAGCAGAAATACACCGCTATTACACCAAACTTTATCATGACATCTCATCTGACCCCAAAAATAAAAAATACACACCGCCATAATACAGAGTGCACCGTGGACTATAGTCTCCTAAACCTGATAATGCAGGAGGAGCTCTGGAACACAGTCTGCGGTGCACCAATAGGAAATACCCAGGCCCTGATGGGATACCCTACGAACTTTATAAAACATATTTTTAAACAAATTGCCCCCCTCCTCTTAGCTTTAATGAACCAATGCCTGCTGGAGACACGTCTCCTTCCTGGAGGCCAAAATTCCTATGTCATTACCCTGTTTAAAAAGGGCGACAGACTGGACCTGGCCAACTAACGCCCAATTGCACTCTCAAACTCTGACACAAAACTACTTAAAAAATTCTAGCTACCAGATTAGGCACACTAGCCTTTAAAGCCCTATCACGTAATCATTTTGGTTTCACACCAGGGCGCTCCATCTGGTCTAATATACACACCGTCGCCAATATATGCCATTCCAAAGCGTCTGGAGCCCTGGTATTCCTTGACTAGGAGAAGGCATACGACCGCGTTAACTGGCCTTACTTGAAAGAATTCCTAAACGCCTTTAACCTCCCACTCAGGCTCATTAACTGGGCAATGCTCCTCACAGTATCCGCCTCTATGGCTGTGTGTGGCCCTGGCTTCCTAACCGACAAGATCACACCACGATGAGGGCTCAAACAAGGGGACCCCCTCAGCCCACTACTCTACAACTTCAGCTTTGATCCACTCCTCCGTGTTGCTGACTCACGCCTCATGGGCATCACTGCACAAGACTAGCCCCCAGTCAAGCTACTAGCCTTTGCAGATGACTGCGTGACAGGTATAGCTAACAGTAATGATGCCTAACAATTGGAATGCACCCTAGAGGAATACTCCATTGTGAGTAATGCATCTCTTAATAAACAAAAAAACAGAAATAATCCTCCTAGGCAAATACATCAATAACTGAACCACAACACCCAAAACTCACAACCACCCAAGACAATAAAAACCACTCATCCTACCCTTTGCATTACCCCCCACCACCACCCCTGTCCGCAAACTTGGGATATTGCTGGAAACATGGGTGTATGAAAATGAGATGATTGAGAAAAATCTATTACAACTGGTATCCAACTGTATTGCCTCACTCAAGGGAAGATCACCAGGGCTAACGGGGTGAGTAGCAGTTGCCAACTCACTCTTCCTCTCAAAGCTGTGGTTCCCCGCGCATGCATTCCCTTTTTGACCACCTTCATAACATCAATACGTGCACTCATCCAGAGCTGGCCTGGATTCTGTCCACCCATACAGGTGGAAACGCTATTCGGACCACGCTCCAGTGGAGTCATGGACTTAATAGAGTTTGAGAGCCACGCCAACCACATTCTGGGTACCTGGATAGAGAAAGTGCTAACCTGGACCTCCCACAACAGCACTGGCCAGGAGCAGAGAGGGTCAACTTTGCGCAGGCGCTCAAAATACCTAACCCATACAGCCCAGCCAACTACTAACATACCTTGCTAACTGCCCCAATGCAACGGGCCTGCATGGAACCCCCCTCACTTTAAATGCCTCCTCTGAGCCATCTGCTGCATGGGATGAACCATCGCTAACACTGGCACTGTGCAGGGAAGGGAACTACCCAGGGCCCATTTCAAGATAAGAAACCAAAAGATCTCCCCCAGAAAGACATACTCGCTACAACCTCAACCATTGCTAGAATTGACTACCTAGTTGCTTCGGACATCCCCTACAACCTAGCTACACAGAATGCAATATGGAGGCTGACGCACCATCCACTCCTCCAGCCAAGGGTAAGAGCAAACACCTGGCGTTGCCTGAGAAGGACCTATATAATGGCGGAACACACCAATTTCTTCCATAAAACCTGCACAGTATGTGGAGGGGAGGGCTCCCTACACCACCGCTTAGAAACCTGCCCCCCATCCAGAGCCATATGGCAGGAAGTTGCGCGCCTGCTTAAGATCCAAGACGACCAGGATTTCTCTATATCAAGGAGCCTCCTCGCACTCCAGCGCGAGTCCTCTATTCCATCTACCCTCTGCTCCATAATGGTACCCATCGCAATGTAGGCAATCCACACCATTGCCTTGGATGCATTCAAGGGTACCGTCCCAACCATCCATGGGGTAATCAGAAGCTTCCGCGTCCACTTACTGGAGCACTTCCAAGCCTGGCTTTATGGGTACATGAATTCAAGGCAACAGAGGCTCATAAAGTCATGTTTCCCACTCTGGTTCCTCCACATGTACCCCTTCCTCCACACCTGCTCCATAGTGGGGGAAAACCCCTCAGAGTAGCGCACTAACCCCCCATATCTGGCGGTCCCAGCTGGCAAAAGGGGTATCCTGTGTACCCCCAGAGTGCCCAATCTTTTTAACCCTCAATATGTTTCACCCCCCTTGTTCTTACACATGCATGGTACTGCCTGTCCCCAGGTCAGCTTGCCTTGGTTAAATAAAATTTAGGTGAGGTCTTCATGTCCATACTCTTTTCTAATCCTATAACTTATGATTACACACACTTACAAAATTACACTATCATCATACAAACTTTTTCTTTCATATAAACTTCCTCTTTTTCAACATTACTTATAGTGACTATAGATAATTTCCAAAAAAAACCTTATCTACCTTATAGCCAAGGCTCTAATACTTACAAACATCCTTCTTAAATCTTACCTGATACTGTTTAAGTGTTCTCAGAGATATTGAACATATAGTTGAAAATTATTTTTCCTAAATTTTATCTAACCTCAATCTAAGGTTATTTTATATAATTATTATATATCATTTCTGTTATCAACATCCTTTTCTTTAGCTAACACAAAACTCACAGAAAATAATCTTTTTTTCTGCTTGTTAATTTCTGAGAGAATTTACCAAAGTAATGTGAACAAGATAGTTAGATCTCCCACAACCAGTTCAACCTAATGTACTTGAATCCTCCATCAGCTTCTCCAGTGTGGGGAGCGGTGAATTGAGCCCCAAGTTTTTCCATATGGTGAAAAAACATGCTTGGACTGGGTCATCCAGTCCACTGAAATCCATGGGCTGGTTCTTTCTGCCCAAGGATCTTGACTACACCTTGCAAATTCCCAGGAAATGCCTCAAAGCCCTGATGGTTCACCCTTTAGCAACATACATTTTGGCCTTTGGGTCATTTATGGTAAATTGTTCCCATACACTTATCAACAAAACATCAAAAGGCTCAAATATTGATAAAACCTGCCATATTAATTGACTTAAGCCCCTATTAAGGTACTTCAATAAGGGCTTTGCTTTAAATCCAACACTGCTGTGGTAATTGGTACTAATGATTAACTTACAACTGCTCAGGCAAGCTACTTTCCATAAACAAATAAGGGATACTTTTTGAAGACAGTAACCTTACATTATATTAATAAATATTATCTGATTAAATGTTCTTATTTAGTAACTTCAACAAGCTAGGTGAACAAAAAGATCCATTTAATTTTCCATTTCCATCATAGTAAACTACACACTAGAGTATTAAGCGGCGCATAGTTATTTTAAAAATGGTAGAAATCATTGGCTTGGATTTTTGGGGACAAAACCTTTGAAAAATTGTTTTTACGCTGGAGGGCAAGGGAGAAAATTTTACAAAGAATTGAAATATGATTTATGATACCTTAAAGCCTTATAAAGTGATAGAAAGTGATTTGGGGATATTAGCAGCATTATCCAGAGTTTCTGTAGCCCTATAATTCCTATAGAGGTGGTGGGGAATGCCCCACCACACAAAACATTGAACAACTTGCTAATAACACAGGGAAGAGGGCCCACAGAGGGGCCTTGTGCCAAATGGACCCAAGGTGAGGATGTAGATAATTATATAAATGACAAGATAGTCCAAAACTCGAGGACTTGGTTGAACCCCAGAGAGGAGTCCATTACCAAGTGCAGGTCAGAATCCAGGTTCTTAGAGCCCTTAATATTTAGAGGTTCAGGGTTTTCCAGATAAGAAGGGGAGTCAGTCAATTTAGATATATTAAAATGACCAATGATATTTGAGACCTCCTCTAGGAGGTCTGCGCACAAGACATCTTAAGGGACCATTTGATAAAACATAGATCTAATGGTGTTCTTATTATAAAAATGTTGCCCAACAAAAAGAATTAGTCGCAGAAAATCATTATTAAAAGCTTTGGGGTACTCATTCATCAGGTGAGGCACCATGACCAAATGAACAAATAAACGCAGCTTGCCATCAACTGTTGTACTACAACGTGAGTAAGCCTGAACTTGATTATTTTACTGAAGCTAGATTATCCCAGATCTTGTATAATTATAATTGAATGGGTCTTGTAGCCCTTTATTTTTATATAATTCAAACTATCATCATAATCCTCAGTGTAGCTGGTGCGTTTTAACACTGCATATGTAACTCTCCTCTCACCATCACGTGCACCCCTAAAACCAACTTGGCCAACCTTGCTTTTGCCCAGCGCTGGTTCAGAATGTGCTTCAGGTCAGGCAGGCCTGCTAAATTAGTCCTTTTGGCCTCATCACGCCCACCCTTGTCTTTACAATATGTCCCTTCTATGAAATCATTTAACCATGATAGGCAAGTGGTAAGAATTTGACCCTCAGTAGCTATTCAGCTACCTATAAGAACGTGGGCGTGGGAAATGTAATTTGCCATAACTAATATATTATGTTGATGTTTGCATCAATGCAATCCATTATAAATTAAATCCAAAAGATTGATATAAGCGGCAAAGCCTAAGGATTCAAGCCCTTAGTCTAAAATACAACTTTAAAATAAAACAAAATATAATAATTGAATAATTTGTCATACAAAATCGCAACATACCCCCATTTGACCAAACATCCATCACTGGAAATGGGTGGGGCTATATGGTAACTAGAAAGATGAGGCTTTTAGGACAGGCAGCAAATAAAAATAAGTAATGATTTTATGTAACTGGATCTGCATTGGATAATAACTGGTGTTCTCCATGGACACCTAATTTCTCCCAGGTGCAGATAGATGGCACCAGAGGTAACAGAGGAATCCTTTTTAGATTGGTGGAGTGGCGAGAAGTTTTATTATAAAAACTTAGTAAAATTGCAGATTAATATCTGTTTGGACGAGGGTCTTATTCCTGTTTCAATAGTTCATTTTTTCCAGTGCAGAGTGGAATTCCTTTTGACTTCAAAACTCGCTGGGAAGTGAATTTATAATATGTTGGCCGCTTTTTTGATAGCTAATGGGAATAATTCCCTCAATAGACTTAATGTTCACAAATTAAGGAATGTTGAGAGGTAGAGTAAAGCATGCTGATAGATTCAACCTCTTCTGGCTCTGGAAGCCACGTAGGCACTGTATGCATGTTGGACATTCTTCCTCTCAGCTGCAAAAGAAGAATGTTTTGGTTCAAAATTATCCAAAAAGGGGATTTGTCAGCCATTTACAAGTTTGCAATAAACCTATTATTGATTTTAATTATTATAATGAATCTATTGACCAATAGACCCTGGTCGATTTTCATTAGAACATTTCCAAATTGTGGTAACAAGCTTTTAAGTAATTAATGGGCAATGAACATAAAATCGAGCAGTCAGATTACTCTGACCATGTGATGGACCCTGGGGCAATTATCGGATGGTACTCCCCCAGCTACAACCAGGTCCTTCTAAGCACCTACACAAGGAGTCCCCCTTTTTTATAGGTGTGGCAGGGGTCCCCAAGGTGTAATATTTCTCTTGAGTGGGGATTGGCTAAAATATAAAGTCATTATCCCACAGTTACGTTTTGCCCCAAAAATATTACCCCATCCATCATTCAGCCTAAGTGGAGCGATTTTACTGAGCTTTGATAGACTTGATGCTCATATTTCCTTAATTGGACAGCAACAAGCCATTCCAAATCAAATTCTTAAATCCCCTCGACCCTTGATACATTTGAAATACTGATCAGTTGGTTATTGAAGGGATTGTTTCTTGGTTTACCCACACTACTAATAAACAATCATAAGACCCTAGTTTTTCTGTAGTGTTTATATTTATTTTATTATTATATTTTGTGGGATCTGGCGGGATAAGCACCAGCGAATAACAATAAGCTGGATCCTACAAAATGGTGCTCACTACAGGGGAACCATGTACACCAAAGTTAATTGCTCTTGAAAAGCGACTAGAAAGCGCTTTATCCCGCCTTAAGGAGCATGAGCAGCACCCTTAAAAACTCCCCCTTAAGTTTAGGTTCTCCTCTGGTGAAGGGAGCATAGCTTCACTTTTATATGTCTATGAATCAGTAATGCAAGACTTATCAGACAAGTAAAAATTAACACATCTTTCTTTGCTTGAGTCGTCTAACACAAAAAAGATAGTGCCATACCTGGACAATCTGCATACCTGGGAAGAGGTGAAAGAGGCATTTAAGCTGTTTTTGATTCACAGCACAGTCTTAACAGGGATAAACAGGCCTTTATGCACCTAAGCATGTATGAGGATGAAATAGCTGCTGCTTTTGCTGTGCTATTTTACCTCGCTGCACAAAGGCTGTCAGTGTCTGACATATTAACCCTGGATGATGCTATCGCTGCCATGTTAACTGGGTTGACTTCTCAACCCTCTCTATCCCGTCATATCATTTCAGTGTAATTCTACTTCAAAAACATCCACGACATAAAGGAGGCTCTGTTAGACGTTGCTGATATTAATTTCTGTACAACAATACATGAAGCTGAAATGGAATCTTCGGTTCTAATCGTTGAAGAGCTTATACCCATAGAAAAGTTGGGGGTGAGCACACCTGTACCTACCCCAGTGAAACCTGCTTCCTCAGTGTGACTCAAAAAGGATATCATTTCTTCTTATGAATCAGAGACTTGTAATGTAGTTATTTTATACTCCCACACAAGCTCACTGGGTGCTGTGCCTTACCCTCCAGCTAAGCTGTTAAATGCGCACTCTAAGGCTATTCAATCCCCTATGGCTGCCTCCTACCTCTATTGTGGCCTTGCCTGTTGTTGAGTATACCCTTGGGGAAGAATCTGAGGGTGGTTATGATGACGTTGGTTACTATATATTGGGAGCCCTCACAGAAGTAGAGATGTCTGATCATTTGAACGCTGGAGGAGTAAATGAGACTACCATACCTGAGGAAACATACCTCAGCCAAAATATAGGGTATCCAAAAGTTATTGACACTGCCAGCGATGGAAATCAACTCTTAGATAGCTTGATTTGACCTCAATGAGTTCATACTATGAAATCCATCTTGGATAGATTCTCTGAGACTGCTCAAAAACTAATCTTTTACCTTCCATCTCAAGAAGGTCTTATCATTGTCGCCTAACTTTGGAGGAACACTCACTAAGGTTGAAGTGGTCATTATAAAGTCCTAATAATGGTCATCCTAAACACTGGCTCCCCAGTTAATGTGATCTCCACTAAGCTTATCAAGAAGATAAAGCTATCGCCTGACTTGAAGTTCATGCAAGGATTTGGAACCGCAGGTCCCAATAATACCTGTGCTATTGGGGCATACTCTTCCCTATCCATTCGAATTGGAAAGCTTATCTTATCAGCCCCAGATGTGGTTTTGGACAACAACACATATGATATGTTCATTGATGTCCAGTTTATGATTGAGTACAAAGGTATAATCAACCTGAAGCAAGGGGTCCTCTCATTATTCAACTACAAAGTCCCTTTAGTCTTATCAAATAAAGAATCCAGCAAGTATGAATACTCTTGTTTGGTTAAATACCCCTTTTTAGCTATAACTTTGTCTTATTCCTCTTCTGGTCGCAACACAAGGAAATTTCCTTATTCAGTGTATGCTAGAAATGGTATCCCTTTCTACGCTGCAGATGAGGTCTTGATTAAGCCTGGCGAACAAAGAGTGGTTGACACAAAAATCACACTCAAAATCCTGCATAATTGCTTGTTGCACCTAGTAAGTATTGAGGTCGTTAGACCCTTATAGCCTCATGTATTGCTGGGATACTAGACTCAGCCTACCAGAGGCCAATTACCATTCTACAGGGAAACTTCACCGGCAAGGACATGGTCATATGAAAACACTAGGATATTGGCAGAGGCTTCAAACTCCCATTGGAGGACAATTGAATATATCCGCTCCGTTGGCTCTATGGCGGATTTGGGCTTACCCATGGACAGCTTGGTGTGTACCTTGCCCAATGTTCATATTTCGGTTAAGCTGACCCTAGCGGAGTTGGAAAATGTCCATACCTTGCTAGATGAATATAGCGAAATATTTTCCAAATTGAATACTGACTATGGCCACATGAAGGGCTGGTGCCACTCCATTGATGTGTGTGATTCCCGCCCTATTAGGTCCAAACCTTATCAAAAGTCAAAGGTGGAGGAACAGCAAATGAGGACGGAGCTCCAGCAGTTATTAGACGTGGGGTTAATCGTTCCTTCACAAAGCCCATGTTCATCCCCCCCTCTTGTTAATTAAAAAGAAAAATGAAGGTCACTGAATAGTCATGTACTACCACAAGTTAGTTAACCTCACAAAGAAGGATAGCCATCCTATCCCTCGCATTGATGACACCCTGGCCCATCTCCCCAGATCTAACTTCTTCTCTGCGATGGACTTGGCTAGTGGCCATTGGCAAATGGACCTTTCCCCTGAAGACCAGGAGAAATGTGCTTTCATTTGTAGTGAGGGTCTCTTCCAACTAACCCGATTACTTCAAGGGTTGTGTAACACACCTGCATCTTTTCAGCATGCGATGGATCACATTTTTCAGGACCTAAAGTTGACTTGTGTCATTGTATATCTGAATGACTTCACGTTGTTCTCAAAAAAAATTCAACGAAAATCTTGATCACTTAAAGGAGGTGTTTCAACAGTTAAGTAAGTTTAATATTAAGTTGAAACCCTCTAAGTGTACCTTTTTCTAAAGGAAATTGGATTTCTTGCCACTCCATTTCCCGTGCTGGAATTCAACCCATACAAGATAAGGTCAAAGCTATCTCAAAATTGCCTCCTCCTAAAAATCTACGGGATATTCTGGTATTTCTAGGAATGATGGGGTATTACCATCATTTCATACCTAAGTTCTCCCAACTCAGCGAGTCCCTTATATGTCTGTTAACAAAGAATATCCCTTTTTATTGGGGTGATGAAGAAAAGGCCGCTTTTGAGACGCTGAAGAAACTTCTATAACAACGTCCTATCCTATGGCACCCAGATTATAATAAACCGTTTATTTTGTTTACTGACGCCTCAGACTTCGCTGTTGGGGCCATCTTAGCCCAATTGGATGAAAACAGTGTTGATTATCCATTAAATTATTTCAGTAAAATGCTTTCAAAAGCGGAAAGCAACTACAGCGTAACAGAGGAGTTCCTTGTTGTTTTGTTAGCTGTATAACACTACCATCCTTTCCTATATAGGACCACCTTCATGGTAGTTACAGACCATGCTTCGTTGAAGTGGTTACAGAATATGGGATCCTACTGGCAAGTTAGCTCGATGAGCACTAAAGCTCTAGAATTATGATATAAAGATTAAACACCGTGCTGTGACGCATCACTTAAATGTTGATGTGTTGACTTGGCTACCTGTCCTTCACTTGGATAATAGTGAGGCAGAAAGGTTAAATGACCTTTTTATGACCCCCAGTGAATGGGAGGATGAGTATGAGTCTGTTCAAAAGATGTTAGCCCGGCACTCCTACAACACAAAAGTGGAGAAAGTGAAGCTCTATAAGCAGGTGGGGGCAAAATGGCTGCCTTACTTTCAGTCCTCAGAACGCATACCTGCTATCCTAGAAGTTCACTCCATCCTAGGCCATGGAGATGCAAAGAAAACTTTACAATTGGATTAAAGACTGGTTTTATTGGTATGGAATGATGGAATCTATCGTTGATGTCATGGAGGGCTGCCTTACTTGCAAGAAGCAGTCCGGCTTCAAGTCGAGATATCAGTATCAACCAAATACCCCTCATCAACCATTTCACACCATCAGTCTGGACGTAGTAGGTCCCCTCCCTCAGAAGACTAGTGTCAACTGATTTATCCTTGTAGCCATTGACCACTTCACTAAGTGGGTTAAAGCCGTGGATCTCCCTGCCCAAACAGCCAAGGCCACAGCCACCTTTTTTATCAAAATATTTTTTCTTGACATGGCTGTCCTCAAGTACTACTCTGCGACAATGGTAAGAACTTCACCTCCATAGTAGTAAAAATTCTGGCCACATCCATGGGAGCTCAACAACTTTTCTTGGCTCCATACAATCCATCTACCAACGGGACTGTGGAGAGAGCAAATGGAACCTTGGTATCCATTTTACGCAAAATGGCTTCTTCTGATCCACTTCGCTGGATTAATTCTTATCCAGTGCCCTTATGGCTTACCAGATTAGTTATCACTGGATCTTGAGAATGTCCCCTTTCCATTTCTTGTATGGATGGGAACCAGGAATACCTTCCCTCTTAGTCAAAGATATATTCTCATCTAGAGTTGAGGAACCTGAGAAATTCATGAGAAGATTGGCTCAGCGCATCATTCAACTCCAAGCTGAGTCTATGAACAATTTAGCAAAAATGGTGACAAAAGAAGGGCAGGCTGCCAATGAAATCCGAACCACCTACCTACATTCCAAGTATCTAACATGGTGTTATACTACCATAACTGCATCACTCCTAGAAGCGTTAATCTTGGATCAATTTGGGAGGGCCCTTTCACCATCACCTATAAAAGAGGCAATGAATACTCAATAAAAACTTTGGCTACAGGAATTACCTTCAATCACATACATGGCCATTTCCTACGGCCCTATTGTCCCCCCAACATTCTTGAGGGGTGATGTCAGAATTTTTCCTCTCAGCTGCAAAAGAGGAATGTCTTGGTTCAAAATTATCTAAAAAGGGGAAATGTCAGCCATTTATAATTTTTCAATGAACCTAATAGCGATTTCAATAATTATAATGAATCTATTGACCAAAAGACCCTGGTTGATTCTCAGTAGAACCCTGCAAATTGGGATAACACAACATCAAGTAATTCATGGGCAATGAACATAAAATCGAGCAGTCAGATTACTCTGACCACGTGATGGACCCTGGGGCAACCATTGGATGGTACTCCCCCAGTCACAAACAGGTCCCTTCAAGCACTGATGTGGGGGCCACCCCCTTTTATAGGTGTGGTGGGGGTCCCCCAAGGTGCAATATTTTTCTCAAATGGGGATTGGCTAAAATATATTAAGTCATTACCCCATGGTTACATTTTGCCCCAAAAATTATACCCCATCCATTGTTCAGCCTAAGTGAAGTAAGTTTTCCTGGCTTTGATAGGCTAGATGCTCATATTTCCTTATTTGGACAGCAACAAGCCATTCTGAACTTATCTTTAAATCATTCAACCTCAATACATTTAAATAATGATTGGTCAGATATCAGGAGGGATCGTTTTCCTTGGTTTCCCCACACTACTAATAAACAATCATAAAACCCAAGTTTTTTGTAGTGTTTAATTTTATCTTATTAGATATTTTTGTGGGATCCAGCGGCATCAGCACCAACGAACAACAATAAGCTGGATTCCTATAATGCACGTTTTCACGTAATCTACAATAGTAGTCTGGAAGAATATACCTCATCTCCTCATTTGATGTTGGTAGTGAAATCTAACTGGGATCAATTGAGCGCATGATAAACTGTGCCATCAGACCAAGTTCCTCATCAGATGATTCTAAATTATAGTACAGGTGGATATGTAGTCCTCCTTCCTCCAGAGTATTGCCTTAGAAATTGCTTTTAGTCCATATTTCTTTATAAAAAAGGTACTGATAAGTAACATATAATTCTCGTGAGTTAAAACAATGGTGGGAGAAGACAACACTTTAGTGTCAAACCTCAGCGGCAATGAGCCAAATGCTATCAGGGAAGTAGTGGAATTAGGGCCTGTGGTGCCATATTCTTTGTGGTGGTTGATACTAGGTTCAGTCTCCAAAGTTTTCACTAGCTTTGAAGAAACTATATTGTTGGGGCTCCATTGTACTTTATTGCCCAAACTGGCATATTGTATATGCTATTTAACAATAGGACCCCCAGCATGATTTTCCGGGCTGGTGATCACGTGAATGTCAGGAGTATCTGCTTGATTTAGTAATAAAATAAAACATTGTTCACCTTGGGCTGCAGAGCTGTAGCAGATTTTGTGGTTACAATTTAAGGCCGCTTCCCTGGAAAGGAAGCGTTTCATTAAATTTAAGTCATTATCTGGGATTCTTTTGAACTTCTGGTGGATGTAGAATTTCCTGTTCAACTTTACTTGAGCTTTTACTAATTGCTTTATTGCGTTAACAGTCAGTAAATGAAAACTTGACTCAATTTAGAGGACTTGGTATAAGGAGCGCTGAAAGTAAGGGCACACCGCCAAAGGTAATTTACCATTTTGGTAGGGGGTAGCTTTGGAATCTAAAATGGATATTATGGCCTGATACAATTCTAGGTGAGGCTTGCAGGCGTTGCAGAAAGTAATCTGAGAGTCATAATGACACAGAACGTGGGCCCATACAACTTGAGCCTCGTAGTAAAGCCAAATCAGTGAAGGCTAGCACTTCCTTAACAACTTTTAAGTTAAAGGATAGGAAGGCGGTTTTCTGTCTTATCTTTTGTTATGACCACTAAACTAATTAATAATAATAGCCTGGCGTTGAGATAGGACATACCAGATTCTGTATTTTTTCAGCAATAATAACTCTTGGCTATAGGGATCTATAAATTCGTCATAGTGGAAAATTTAATATCGTCATTGATGTTTCTATCATGATCTTAAATAGCCATAATAAGTATGGATATTTCCATGCCTATCAACTTTGGGCAGGTTGATTGGGGTTAACTGAAGGGAAAAGGCTAAAGTAACTTGCAGTTCAGAGTCAACGGAATCGTTGGAACAGTGGCAGAACTGGTGGTAGTAGCCAAAAGAGGTACAACAGTTAATAAGTTGGACCCAATAAACCCAACTTCATTATAGAATCGTAAGAATTAGAGGCTGATTAATTGACTTGACAATATACTTGTCTGCACTTATGAGTGGCATATTTGAGGTCTTAATGGAGTTGCTTTACTTCACTATTAAAAGGTTGCAATTCCGCAGTACATTTTTGTTTAGACTTCTCCTGCTTCAAGATACCTTTCCCAACTTTAACTAAAATCTCTAATTTCCTGTCCCTAAAGTTGAACTAGATGTTCAAAACTTTCATCTCCTGATACATTTTGGTAATAGAAGGAACTGTTTCTTCCACTGAGTCATCTTAAAATAAAGCTTCAGAAAACAGGGCCATGATAATTGAACTTAGTTGAGAATCTTCATAATCTGGTTTTTCATAGGAAATATGCAGTAGATCGCCATGACAATTATCATCAAAATATGCCGTTGTAGTGGGGCATATAACATAAAACTGGGTATCAAAAGTGGCCCACGTAGTGAGCACTAAATTTTATACTTGGCGCTAAGGCTGAATTACAACCAGAAAAGTAAGTTACTTTTTAAATAAAACAAGTTATACTTTTTTGAAAACAGTAACCCTACAACACAATAATAGATATATCATAAAATATTCTTTATTTTAGTAGATTAACAAGCTAGGTGAACATAAAGATCTTTACAATCATCTATTCTTATCTTAAACTACGCAGTAAATTACTAAGCGGCGCATAATCATTCCAGAATTTGGTATAAATCAAAGACTTGGATTTTTGGGGACAAAACCCTTGAAAATTGTTTTACATTAGCGGAGAAAGAGAGAAAAAAATGAATAAAAAGAAACTCAATTAACAAAGCTGTAAAGCCTCGTAGATTAATAGAAAGTGATCTTAGGGGATATTGCTATTGGGGTGGTAAGAATTTGACCCTTAGAAGCTATTCAGCTACATATAAGAACATGGGCGCATGGGAAATGTTTTCAGCGGTGATTTATAATTGGCGTTTGACATTGGCATCAAGACAATCCATGGTAAATTAATCTAAAAGATTGATATTGGCAGTCAGGCCCAAGGAATTGAACCCTTAGTCTATAATAAAGCTTTAGTAAAATTGAAATATGGTCAAATAGTTGGTAGTATAAATTGCAACAATTTCTAATGCTTTGATTATTCCCCTGGTATTCCTGGACACCCCTCTCTCAACCACTTGTTCTCATCTACCAGCAGACACCACTATGGTGGTTCAGTTCACTGGTTTTCCCACCCTCTTTCACCGCTGTGCTCCATAAGAGCTGATAAATGGTTTGGCCGCCTATGGCTCTAACCCTATCCTTCAGATTGCAGTTCTGAATGTTGCTACATGTCTTGTAGGGCCTCAGGCATTTGCCGTATCCTTTCCTAGTTTAATATAAAATTTCTCCTGTTGTTCCTTCTCGCTCCATTGTCCCTTCTGCCCACAACTATCCATTCTGTGCCTGTGTCAAGGTAAGGCAGATGATCTGTCCATCCTGTTTCAAGTTTGATCACTCAAATGCATAGCCCTTCCATTGCAGCTCCCACTGGATCTGAGATCAACTCCACTGGCGCCCAACCTTCCTCCAACCTCATAGCATTTTCTGTCCTTAGTACAATCCTGCATTCTCCCAAAACTGCTGCTTCAGTATCTGTGTCTTCCAATCAGACCCATTCTCAGCTCAGACCTGAACCCCACAGCAAATTAGGAAGCAGCTTGACTAAGGTTCAGTCCCAAGCTTCCTCCCATTTTTCAGCATCTCACAAACTTACGCTAAAGCCCTAATTCAGCTCAAAATAGAAACCTTGGGCCTAATTAGCTGAGGTTTTAAAACTGGGTGATCCCATTGAACCATATAACCTTAATATTAAACATTCTAAACTTTAGTTATGATGCTGAAACTCCCTTTATACTTTTATCCCCCCTAAAATGCTGTAGTATTCAGATCAAGCATCAGCTCGCTATTGATGCATCTGCCTCACACAACAGTCATCCTTTCCACAAAGTTGCAACTAAGTCTGTTGCATCACTTGCAGTAGTCTACTACCTCCTGCTGTCCTAGCAACCTTTACTGCTGCAGGTAATAGTGCCTTTTCCTTTCCATATAATGGCCATGATTCAATCTTGAATGTCGTGGAGGTGGCAAAGAGCCCTAAGTCCAAAATCATCCAAATCAAGATTGCCACCATTGTCAAGCTCCATGACTTCTGTATTAATCATAACATAATTTAGACACATATTTTAGTGCATATTTTAAGGCGTACGCTCACTATCCTGGATATTTCTTGGAAAATATCAAGCTCCATTTTTGATGATGCCCCACACTCTTGTTTTCTGCATTGGCCTACACTTTGCTCCATGACAACAGAGTCAAGGAATTACCCCTGATCCCACTCCCCCCATCATTTTGGCTTGTGCAACACCATCACTATCCTAGGTAGTTTTTTATTTTTGTTTGGTCTCAATGCTGTTTTCTTGTTTGAGCATTTCAGCCCATCTATATTTTTTATATTCTTTTTTTTGATAATGTCTGTCTCCTGGTCTTCTTACTTCAAGTAAGCAAAGTTTACAATGAATAAGGTACTGACGAATAGGCTTGATAAAACTTCTTACATATCATACTCAATATACATCAAAACATGTTATTTGTTTAGAAGTTTAAGTTTAAAGATAAATCATGACGCTTCCACACTTTTGACTAATAGTAATTGGTATAATACTATGGCTGCTCATTTTGATATTTGGTTGTATGATAAATTAATGGTTTTGCAAAGTGGTTGTCTTTCATTTGGTTAAATAATATGCCCTATGAATTAAGTATGCATTTAGTACTTAGTTGATTCAACAGGATGATTTTTTCTAAGTGGTTGGTGAATAGTAAAAGAAATTTAATTGGTTTGGCTTAAGTTTTGTTTGGTCTAGGTTGATCTGCCAAGTTAAATTAATTCTGGATAATCGGTATATATTATTTCTGTTGTCAAAATCCATTTTTCTCAACTGATACAAAGCTTACAACGATGAATAAAGTATCAATTAAATATAATTTTTTACCAACTTCTGGCATAGCATAATCAGATTATGTAAAACACGTTATCTGTTTAAAAATTTAAGTCCAAAAATTAACCATGATGCTTTCCACACTTTTAATTTCCTACAGTGTTTGTTATTTAGTAATAATTTACTATCAAGATCATATATGTGAGCATAAAATTTCAAATTTAAACAAAAGACTTAATCATTTGGTGAGAGTTCAATTTGTGAAAGTTTCAATATGTTTACTAGTATATAGTATTTCTGCGTGTGTTTTTCTATGGTATCACTATTTAATGCTTATTAAATTAATATAATTTTTAAACGTTTATTTTATAATTGTTGAGATTCCATTTTTAAGCTCATTAGTGCTATGCTAAGAAGCCTGACAGCCAATACTTGAAGCCATTTAATATACATGACAAGTATGTTATCTATCTAAAGTATTCTAAGTCACTGCTTATGTTCTATCAACTAGAGTATCCGTCCTATGGTAAGTTTGGCAAATTGGACTTTTGAAGTCAAGTACCAAAACGAGATATAAAAGCATGATGTACCTTTATTATAGTATAAAACAGGAGTTTTAAAATGTCAAATGTAACAATATAAACCCAGGAAAAGGAGTAAGAAATAGATGGAGGTGACATCCAGAATGAGGCTCTTGGTCAGGCGAGGCATTCCAGATGGTATAATGCCATTGTATCATATTTTTGATTAGGAAATTTTGATTTTAATACCCAAGTCAAATGAGACTGAGGTCACTTAGGTTGATCATTTGGCAGCTTCTTGATATTTACCCTTTTTGGGTTTGTCTTAATTTACTGCCTTGAGTACCGCCTTGAGTTATTATAACCTGACCTTCTTATGATCCATCATTTTAATGAGGTGGGACTTCATCTCCAGGTAACATAGGATCAATTTGGTCCATTAGAAATTTCCTGGATTCAAATTAAACTGTTCCATCAAATTCTTTCATAATTTATTGAAGTAATTCATATTCTACCCTCTCATGTTAAGGCGTCAATTTGGCTGAGGGAGTCAAATGGTCAATATTCTTCTCATCATGTTCAATATTCTGATATCTGACATCACCCCCTTCAAGAATATTGTCAGTTGAGTACTGATGCAAGAATTGTCAGTGTACACAGTTGATAGTCACTCCAGTTTCTAAAGACTTAATTGAGTAATTTTCCATGTTTGTAGGATATAGCATATAAACCACACCAAATAAAATATAATTTCCATACTCAGGGTGCTATACAAACATGATAGTATAGGACTATGTCTAAAATCTCAAAGGCAGGTAATATTGGTAAGTTAATTTGCTTCTTGACCTTCTTTTATAACTGTAATAGCTAATATTTGTCATCACACTCAGATTAAAGTTAATTAATTTTTGCAAATCCTTATCAGCGCATTCTCAGGATATTTTGTAATGTCATTGTAACTTCACGAGTTAATAGAGCTGGAGTTCCAGTTCTCTTTCATATAAGGCCTTGAAGGGTGAAATTATAATTATTCAATGGAAACTTATGTATAAGCTATCAACGCACTTGGGAGATTTTGGTCCTAGTTCAAGGATCAGTAGTGGCCATCTTGCTTTATATTGACATTTCATTTTCTCTTTCTACATTCTCATTAGTTAATGGGTTGTAGTGGGCTGAAAATAAATGTTGAGTTCTCATGATTGTAGCTAACATTTTCACAAATCTTCAAGTAACGTTCTTCCCATTGTCTCAGCGCAGTACCTGCAGGCAGCTGTGCCTAGTAAATATAGTTTTGGTATAAAAAGTTAGTAGTAGCCTTGTCAGTCTGCACGGGACTGGCAGTTACTTCAACCCACTTTGTGAAATGAACAATCCCTACAGGGATGTATCAATTTTCTCCTGTGGATTCAGATAGTGCACCTATGAAGTCTAAACTGACGGTATGAAATGGCCTCTGAGGGGTCATGGCTGATACATGTACTTGGCCTTATGCAGCGTCTGCTCTTTAAATGTGATGCAAGCGTCTATAACTTCCACTACAGATTCCAGAATTCCTTCCGCTAGTAGTAACCTTTATTCATTTGCAAGTTTTTCTGTATCCTCCATTTCCTAACGTATTGTGGATTTCCATTATAACTGGTTCCTGTTCCAAAGGTTGTAAGTAAGGTGGCCAGTCAATTCTAACTTTTTTATAATTTGATTTGTCAAAACTTTCATATTTTGAGCATGTCGTTTTAGCATCGTCTGAAATGGTTCATCTTTATCCTCTCAGGAGTCTGGCTTAATGTGTAGGTCGTTTACTGTTAAGCTTTGCTTTTGCCAATATAATGTAATGGCAGTCTAGTTATTCCATCCACAATCATGTGCTTCATTCCAGCTTAGTATATAATATCCATGTCATCGTGCTGAAGTTTGAGAGCACAGAGGGATAGTCTTCCAGTTAAATTTTTCATATTTTTCGGCCACTTTAAAGAAGTGTTGTCTGTAACAACTGCAAATTTTGTACCATACAAGAAGGGCCAGAGATGCTTAACTACCAGAAAAACAGCTAAGAAATATTACTCCATGATGCTATAATTTCGCTCAGATTGATAGAAATTTTGCTTCAGTAGGACACTAAGTGATCAATGCCTTCATCATCCAATTAGGAGATAATGGCGCCTACATCTAATTAAGAGATGTCTGTAAATGAGATGAATGGCTTCCCATACTACAGATATTGTAGAATTGTTCTTCTCTTCCATAAAACTTCATGATCTCAGATGCAATTTTTTTCTCTACTTTCCAAACAAAAAGGGGTATTTTGGAAAGCAAATGAACAAGAGGTTTGGCGAGATGAGCGAAATTATGGATGAATTATAAGTAATATCCCATCATTCCTAAGATTAAAAGTACTTCTCAGAGGCTTTTTGGCTCAGGCATCTTGTAGATTGCTTCAACCTTATTGTAAATGGGTTGAATTACTTCCTGAAATATAACATGTCCTAAAACTTTCAGTTCCTGCTGGAAGAAATTATATTTCTCGGATTTTTAATTTGATATGGTTCTCTCCAAGTCATTAAAGCTGACTAGAGGTAAACCAAATGATTAGTAAAGGCTTTTTAAAACCCATTATTTTCATCTATGTACATGATCACACAGCTTAGTTTAAAATCTTGTATGATGAAATTCATCATCCATTAAAACAAGGTGGGATCTCTGCTTAATCCATGAGAGCCTGGTGGGGTAAACTACTCCTTCCATGCATATCAAAGCGCATTTTTCTTGGTCTTCTGATGATAGATCCATCTGCAATAACATTGGTGAGGTCTATCGTGGAAAAGAAATTTGAGCTGGAGAGTCAGGCCAAAGCATCATCACTTTGTGGTATTAATAGCTTTCCTTCTTAGTTAGGATGTTTAGCTTCCTGAAATCCATCACTATTTTTAAACATCATTTTTCTTCTTTATAAGCAACAGTGGGGAAAAACATGGACTCTGTGAGGTCACAAGTAAGCCAGCATAAAATAATTGCTTGAGCTTGGTCTTCATGTATTGCTCCTTTACCTTTGAATTCCTATATGGCTTTGATCAGATAGGGGTTAGTCTCCAAAGTATATACTATGTATCTAAATTCAAGTTACCATTATCAACATCTGACGTAGAGAAAAATTCTTGATAGCTTTCAAGTAATTGAGCACCTTCTTGAGTTCTTCCGAATTTAACTTGTCATGATTTGGACTTAAATGATAGCGCAAATTAATTTGTCCTTGGTTTGTCCAAAATTTAAGTAAATACCAATAATTAGGACCTTGTTTAATCAATGGGAAGCAATTGACCTTTTCCAATCTCTTGATGTTTCTTAATCAAAATATCTTGGTTAGTAGGTTTCCAAGTAGTAGCCCAATAGGCCTCTGATAAGCTGGATCAAAGACTTCTGGAAAAACTCATGGTTAAAATCCACTTACTCCATTGACACTAGTAATATGTATCAAGAAGATTGGAGTTATACTCAGGCTTATATTAGTAGAAACATGCTTTGCTTTCCTGGTAAATTTTTACCTCATTGATGGCATAAAATGGTATTCTTTCTCTGAATCTATGGAGTTAGGGAGTTTTTTCATGTTTCTTCCGGAAGTAGAATATTAATAGTAATGTAAAAACAGGGTAATTATTGAAACAAGAAATTCTTTTAGCTGGGTTCCTTATTATCCAGTACTAGAAAAACCTCATTATGGAGTAGTGATAAATATCCTTTATTCATATTGATAACTCCTTCATATTGGATAATAGTTGTTCCTATTAAATATATTATACTTCTATTGTCCAGGGAAATTTCAGGAGCTGAGAAAACTAACTTGCCAACTCATATTTGCAGAAATTTATTTACATATTGCATTGATGTTGTTTGGATCAGCGGCGCTATATTCTTGAGTGTACTCAAGGTCAGGGGCGATCTTGATCTTAATTAGTCAGGATGTAAAACATTGATAGGTGATCCTTTATGCAGGATAGTCTTAACTCAGACCTTCTAAATTACCACTTTTACCTTGTTAATGGTTACTTAAACCTTTTGTTGAAGGATTGCAACTCTTTAAGCTGAAATATTACTTTGAGCTTTTGGGAAGACTTGGGATACTTCCTATTGATCTCCATTAGTGTCATGGTTAATTGACAAAATTGAGGATACAAATTGTAGAAACAAGGCTGGGCATGAGGAGGCCAAAAGATTTAAGTTGGAAGGCCTTTCTGACCTGAATTATCCCCTGGACCAACGCTGGGTACAGGAAAGATATGCCCAAGTTGGTCCTGGGGGTGCATGTGATGGTCAGTTCTGAGTTACATCGTGGGCGTTAAAACGCACCAGCTTTGTTACTAATGCTGATAATTTCATTACGTTTGTTTGGATAACGGGGTTTCATAAGCTGCTTATATTACAATATTTCTAAATTGGGAAGAATTCAGTTGCAATAATCAACTCAAATTCAGACTATCTTGAGCTACAGTATCATGGCAGATAGTAGTGTGCGCTTATTGGTTCGTTTAGGCTTTGTACCACTCTCACAGATTAATGATTCTCCTTCCAATGTTTATTAATGATTCCATTAGACCAACCTTCCTTGTTGCTTGACTTGCTTTATAAACCCCATTAGTTTTACGCTTTTGCATGGTCTATTAGTTGAACCTGTGCATGGATCTCCTCAAGTTGGTCTCCAAACAATATAGGGCATATATTATATTTAAAATTAATGTCTGAATCGGGTGCACAACTGGGCCATCCCAGTCCCCTCCCGATCGAGGCACCCAAGAACTCCAACACTGATCTGCCATTGGTTATGGACTCCTCCTTGGGGTCCAACCAACTTATGTCGTTTATTGTTTATCTAGTTATATATTTATTATTGTACACCCTGTACCTGGGTCATCTGTGCTCCTGCACCTTCTAAGGTACCTTTTTACCTCTCTTAATAGTGACTTCCTTTGTGGTGTGGCTGTGTATCCTGCACTGACTCGCTGGGAATGAGAGAGTTACAGACACTCTCTTGGAATTAGTCAATCATTCTTTTTACTATACTTTCAAGATAATGATTCATGTGAGACTTACTTTAAGTGTGAAATGGGTGCGCTGATTGTTTGTCACGGTCTTTATGATGCTTACCACTGTTTTCTAATTTTGCTTATGGTTGTGGCGTCTCAGTGTTATTTTCACTACCACCAACTGGTGAGTTCCCACCCTTACTGCTTGTACCTGATGAACTATGAATTTTCCTGATTTTGTTATTGCAATTCACCAACTTTTCCCCTAATGTATTCTGAAATTCAACAGGCTTTTGCTTCCCTGTTGCTAGAAGCTTCTTTTAATAGTAACAAATTGACTGGTCCTTTCCCACTTTCACATAGGGTGTATTTGCTGTATTGGCAGTCTCCTCCAGCTGCTGACTAGTTTTCGCGGTGTTTTGTGCACAGCTGCTTTTGTGGAAAACATAAAAGGGTTTGGAATGTGCCCTGGAGCAGTGTCGCTAAAATGTGATAACTGTCTAAGCCTTCTATGAGTTCTTTTCTCTGCGTCAAGCTGGCCACCTTATGAAATTATATTTAAATGAATTTGTGACATGTTATGGACCCTGCCTTTGCCAGACGTCAGTTTAAACGTCATTCCTCCATTCTACCTTGGTCTCCTACAAGAAACGCCCCAGTATTGCAGGTTCATCCTCCCAACTTTGACCAGTTGATTGCAGCTCTTTAGGGTGTTTTTCTTGCTACAACTGGAAAGGGGCAAAGTAACCTGGCCATCATTGTTTCACTTAGTGGGCTCTATAAATATGGGCCCCTAAAACTGGTGTGCGCCTCTCAAAAAGGAATAATTTTAACTTCCATTCCTTCAAGTTCTACTAAAATTTAGAGGTGAGTGAGGGTCTAGCCCCAAGTTTATTATTTAAATGTTTCAGTTGATTCCGCCACAATAATTTCACCCATGTTGGCCCCTTAAAATATGGCGCCAAATACTATTGTTTTCCTTTGAACAGAGAAGAGCTCCCCACCAATCCTTTCCTCGTTTTGGCAGAAATTAAGTGTTTGGACGAGTCTGACCCCAAATTTGAAGTAATTTAAGCACAAAAAATGGTACCCTTCTGCACCACGTTGGTATAATGCAAAAAGTTGCCAAAGAACTAGGTGGTGGCCCTGGATAACAATGACCAATTAGCCATAAGATCAGGTATGGGGTTGTTGACGCCCAAAAACGTGTTTTATGATGCAAATTATGTAAAATTAATTGAGCTGAGTATCAGCTTCTGAAGCTCTGATGCAGACCCCATTCCTGTATACCAAATCACACCAGAGAACTTGTGCTTGACCCCTACCATGATCTGCAGAATATGTGTGGTGAAAAGAAGTTACTTTTAAGTATGAAAATGGTTTTTCAACTGCTGAGTATGTGGTGGGGTATGTGTCCTCAGTAGTGAGAGTGGCCAACTATCCCACTCCATTTTATGAAGTAAAAACTTATCCTTGAGGCATGCTTATGCCTGATAAATGGTTTTTTGGTGAAGTGTTGGCGTTGTCTGCTATGAATAAAGACCATTTTAATATTTTTTGTTGTCTGCTACCCTTTCTTCCCCTTTTAGGAAAACTCAGAACAACTATTTTGGTGCATACAGGAGCCTCTGAATTTTTATTGACCAAGACCTAGCTGACTACCTTAAGTTGAATTACTTGCCAGTTGGTATGGTTAGAGGAGGGACTTCCCAAGGTATCTCACTCTGAAAATCTTGGGGTTGGTGGACTATCAAGTTGGAAAATATTTTTGGCTGACCGCTTAAAAAAATCAAAAATTCTTTTGTACCCCATTATTTTAAAATAGAGTGGTGGAGAAAGTTTGATGTCAGAACCAAAATTGAAAGTCAATACCTTATCATTATTATCTAAAAATGGTCAGAATTAGTTGTCCTCTTCTATGAACCAAACTCTAAGGGCAGTTTTCCCCAATGGCCAAAGGTCCACACACTCAGTCTCACTTCATTGTTGAAGCCTTACTTGGAGGAACCTGTAAAGCATCAGGAGCACCTGGTCCATACATTGGTTCAGATCAGGTGGAGTTCGATCCAAATGTGGCCCTGATTCAATGGGCATCACACTCAGTAAGTTTGGAACTGGGTGAAATCGCCATCCTGAACCCAAATCACATCCACGGAATGACAATGGGCTTACGCGGGGTGTGGATGGTGATCTAGTGGGATAAAAAATCTTTTCTAATGATGTGGTGGTCGGGGCTTGGAAGAGTTTAATCAAAAAGAAAGCTTATTTCATATTTGCAGTGCACTATTTAGGGGAAGACGTTGTAACCCTGAAGGGCAGTTGCATCTTCTATGAGGAAAAATGGAATTCAAAATAAAGTATATTTGCTAGCTCAGATAACATTAATTTTATTTAGTAAATATAAGCGGATTGGATTGAAGCTATGAGCTCAACCAGTTATCTCAGTGTGGCGTAGGCGTCATTCTAGGACCTTTCCTGGTCCCAGACTCTGCTGATGATGTGAAGCGTCGTGGGAACAGTGGTATGAGAATATGTGGCAATGACGAGACATGGTGGTTGGGTTCAGAATAGGCCTCTGCAGGCCTGTACCTAGTATGGTCAGTAACATGGCTCTTACTACCCAATCTATAATTGCGTATTGGTGCAGACCCACCCGTTACATTAGATGCAGCTCCAATACTTTCTTGTCAGTTTTGTGGGGCCCTCAAGAAGAGGTGGTGGCCCCAGGAGGGGAGGAATGGTATGCCATGTGTTGACAGTGGTGATTGTGAGCTTCTCGCTCATGTTTTTAATAAAGAGAGGTGATTTAAGTGTGTAGTTTGAGACCCATTAAGATGGAGGAACACCAAGTGTGACCTGCATCCCCAAAAGGTCAGGTGGCTTTGCCCATTGAAGCTTTAGAGAAGATCCACCAAGTGGTTTCACGGATTCATTTTCAGGCGTGGTTGGCTCAAGCAACAGGTGGGGAGACCCCTTTCCCATTGTAGATTGTGCAAATTGTGGAGGAACTACCCCTGGAATTTTCTGTGTGGGTGCAAGACTTGGTTAAAGAGCAAGGATGACTTCCTGGGTTCATGGATGAGTGTGTGGACTGGATTGACTGGGAGGCCTGTCTGGATGAGGCGCAGGATGAGGCGTGGTCAGCTTTTTTGACAGTAGGTCAGGGCCGAGGATCAGTGGAAGAATATGGGCGGATTTTCCAACCATTGGCAAAAGCAGCAAGGGTCTCAGATTTGCAATCATCGCGAATATTCAGAAAAGGGCTTCAAGCGGACATGTTGGCCGCCATGGCGGCTTCTAAAGTTCAGGGTTTGTTTGCAAAGTAAATTGCTTTGGCAATGCAAGTGGAGAAGCAATTGGAGTTGGCTAAACCAGTGAGAGGATTTGATGTCCCTGGGAAGGGTCCAGTCAGCCATTGTAGCCAGCAGAGGATGAGGGGGCTGGCGGGGTTCTCCACGGAACTTTGGGAATATTATGGGGGATCCCGCCATGGTAGTGGTGAGGAGTTGGGGAGAACAGGCCAGGGACCTGGGCAGAGCTATAGTCCCCAACCTACCTTACCTGCAAATTTGCAATCTGAGAATGCTTCTAATATTAAGCCTTCTTCTTCACTTTATCTTAGGTTATTTATCCCGGTGGAGTTATACTTGCAGGGTTGTACAGAGAAGGTGCTGGCCCTGGTGGATACAGGGGCCGAGAAGAATTATGTGGAGTTCGCCTTGGTGGAGCGTTTGAAGTTAGAGATGAGAAGGGGTCCTGAGGTAGTGTTTGCCGATGTATCAAGAAGAGCCCCCTCATGGGTTTGGAGCCCTTGATTGTCATTTGGCAGAACCACTTTTGTTTGAAGGAGGTTTTCTGTGTGATACATAATCTGGCCCACCCTGTGGTGCTGGGGATGTGATGATGGCATCACTTACAGCCTAAGATTGATGTGCTGTATAAAACAATTACCTTATCACCCCAGGTTGGACCTTGGATGACATGGAAGATGGAGTTCAGGGGTGACGTCTCTAATGTATGCAGGAGCTTAGGGGGGATGCAGGAGGTTGATCTACCACCCGAATATAGTGACTTCACTAATTTATTTGGTCCCATCAGAAGTTCACCCTTTTCCCCTACGGGCTCATTTGCGTTCTCATTTTAGTTCAAGGAGGGATTGGAGCTTCCAAGGGGATGCCCAGTTTATGCTCTTAATGAACGGGCCAGAGAAGCATTGGAGGGCCATGTGGAGTCGATGTTGAACAAGGGTTTAATCAAGACCTCCATGTCTCCAGTGGTGTCTCCTGTGTTCACTAGTACTGAAGATGAGTGACGATTTACGCCCTGTGTGAATTTCCGATGCTTAAACATGGTTATGGATCTGGATCCATACCTAATGCCCCTGTTGGAAGACATTCTTCCAATGGTTACTGGATGCACAATGTTCATGAAGCTCAACCTCGCAGATGCATTTAATTAGATTCTGGTGAGACCAGAGCATCAGCAATACACAGCGTTCAAGTGCCACCTGGGAGTGTACCAATATTATGTGATGCCATTCAGGCTGAGGAATGCTCTGACAGTGTCCCAGCGTATGATCGACTATGTCCTTGGGGGATGATAAGACAGTGCTGTGCTACTTATATGGATGATATTCTAGTGTTCTCGCGGTCCCAGGAGGAGCATGTATTAGATGCCCAGGAGTTTTTGAGGGCTATCGGCCACATGGCTTTAAGGTTGAAGCCCTCCAAGTGCGAGTTCAACTGAAGCTTGGTAATGTTCCTCAGAAACGTGGTATCCTGGAACAATTTTGGGGTGTTTCAGATAAGCTTCAGGAGGTGCAGGCATGGAAAACCCCACAGATCAGAGTGGGTTTAAAAGTTTTTTGGGAACATTGAACTTACTTCATTGGTTTGTGGAAAAATTTTCCCAGACGGCCTTACCACTCATGCGCTTGACCCAGGACATTCCGTTTATATGTGAAAAGGAGGAAGCACGGGCATTTAAATTACTAAAGGTTAAGTTACTAACTGCACCTGTGCTGGCCCATCCGGATCCTGGGAAGCCCTTCATGGTTGAGACAGATGCTTCAATTTATGCTGTGGGAATGGTATTGCTTCAGGAAGGGGAAGATGGGTTGGAGCATCCCATATGTTACTTTAGCTGGTAGTTGCTCCTCACGGAAATGAACTACCTGATATATGATAAGGAACTGTAGGCAGTGATGGTGGCCTTGCAAGAATGGCAGTATCACCTACTCTATTCCCGGCATCCTTTTATTATCCAGACGGACCACAAAGCCTTGGAGTATTATCATGAACCTATAAAGATGAACCAGCGACAAGCCAGATAGTATGTGGAGCTGGTCCGCTATGATCTCTGGGTGGATTACAAGCCTTGGACTTCGAATGTCCTGGCAGATTGGTCGAGTCAAGATGGGGGTTTTGTATATGAGAAGGAGGAATTGAAGGAGTTCAACACAGCAACGATGTTCTGACCAGACCAATTTGCGTTGATTGAAGACAGGGGAAGTGTGTTGGGGGAGGAAGTTCGCCAGAAGTAGAGGAGCGCAGAATTCGCTTAAAGGCTGAAATCTGAGATGACAGAGGTCAGCCACACCGGTACCATGCAGGTTTCATGGAGAGGGTTGGGGTGTTATACCACAAGTTGCATATACGGGTATCTAACCCATCATTACGATGAGAGGTAATCTGGGCTTCCAATGACCATCCACTGGTGGGTCACCCAGGAGTAGGGAAGATTATGGAATTGGTACAGTAGGAGTATTCATGACTGGGCCTTCATAAGGATGTCCAGAAGTACATGTGGGAGTGTTTGGTATGTGCAAAGCTAAAGCCATCGAGAAACCCACCATCGGGTAAGTTGAATCTGCTGCCAATACTGCAAGCCCTTTGAAGTTTGATTAGTGTTGATTTCATAGTGGAACTTACAAAGGTGCGGGGGAAGGATGTGGTTATGGTGGTCATAGATAGACTTACCAAATATGCTGAGTCCTTCCCATGTACTGGGAGTTTTTTGGCAAAGGATGAGGCAAGGATTTTCATCAATGAGGTATTAACCCAACATGGATTACCTGAGGAGATATTTCAGACTGGGGCCCACAATTCGTTTTAAAAATTCTGGTCAAGTCTACTGGGAAATTTGGAAATCAGGATGTTTGGTCCTCAGTGTACCATTCTAAATCTGATGGACAAATGGAGAGGTTGAACTCAATACTTGAACAGTATCTTTGGTTTTATGTGTCTGATTGATAGGATAACTGGGTTTCGTGGGTCTGGATGGCCCAGTTTGCTTACAACAATCACTCTCAATCCTCAACAGGAATGTCACCATTTTTTGTGAATCATGGACTCAACCCTAAATCAAATGGGGGATCTGTGGGCAGCGTATGTCAGGGGGCGGATGAGATGTTATGTACCATATCAGATATCAGAAAGAAGCTATGTGAAAACTTGGTGCAGGCGATATCTCAGAAGAAGTGACAGGCAGATTGTCAAAGAGCGCCGGATCTGACGTTTAGAGCCTGGGGGACTGGGTATTGTTGGCAGCCAAGAACTATGCCATCCCAGTCAAAAGTAGTAAGCTGGAACCAAGGTTTTTGGGCCCATACTGGATCATCTGAGCCATTAATCGGGTCACCTTTGAGCTGTTTTTGCCAGTGGGTTCCAGAGCCCATCTGGTGATTCATGCTTCCCAGCTACAGGCTTTTGGAGGTGAGGGGCTGAAGCGTCCAGGACCACTAATCCTATAGAGGGGGAGATGCCAGAATACGAGGTGGAACAGATACTGGATGCCAAGTGGGTGAGTGGCTGGCAGCAACTGCTGGTGAAGTGGAAGGGCTATCCGGTGGAGGAGGCAACATGGCATACAATGGAGGACTGTGCATGATGCCCAGAGAAGGTCTGGGAGTTCTGGTCTTCACAGGGGGGTGATGTAATGGATCAGGATGCAACTGATCCATATATTGGTTCAGATCAGGTGGAGTTCAATCTAAATGTGGCCCTGATTCAATGGGCACCAAATATGGTAAGTTTAAAACTGGGTGAAATCGCCATCCTAAACCCAAATAACATCCACAGAATGATAATGGGCTTACACAGGGCGTGGATGGTGATCCAGTGGGATAACAAATCTTTGCTAATGATGTGGTGGTTGGGGCTTGGAAGAGTTTAATCAAAAAGAAAGCTTATTCCAAATTTTCAGTGCACTATTTAGGGGAAGACGTTGCAACCCTGAAGGGCAGTTGCATCTTCTATGAAAAAAAATGGAATTCAAAATAAAGGATATTTGGTAGCTCAGATAACATTCATTTTATTTAGTACAAATATGCAGATCAGATCGATACTATGAGCTCAACCAGTGATCTCAGTGTGTCATTGGCGTCATTCTTGGCCCTTTCTTGGTCCCAGACTCTGCTGTTGATGTGCAGCGTCATGAGAACAGTGGTACGAGAATATGTGGAAATGATGAGACATGGTGGTCAGGTTCAGGGATGGGCCTCTGCAGGCCTGTACCTAGTATGGTCAGTAACATGGCTCTTACTGCCCAATTCATTCTTGCATATTGTCGCAAATCCACCATTACAGTACCCTTACCTTTTTGCTTTATAGGGCTGGAATCTTCATTTGATGCGGCTACAGCTAATGTACTAGCGCACATTCAGAGTTTGATTGTGAGTTCAAACGCACTGTTGACCTGATGTTATATCTTCTCCCATACTTCCTTTGACCATATGGCTTGAAGCAGCCTTAGATGTGTGGGTTACAAAGCAGTTAGCTAAAAGCACAATATTTCAGCGCACCTCTCCAGTATGCTTCTCACTTCTTTTTGTGGAGAAAGCTGATGGTACCTTACACCCATGTGTAGATTATGGGAATCTAAACAACGTCACAATACCAGATTTGCATTCCATACTGGTGGACTTATAGATTTCTCGCTATGTGGAAAAGGATAGACTCTTTCCAAACTTAATTGCTAAGCGCGTTTAATTAGATCCATATCAAGAAGGGCCAGGGGTGGCTCAACGCGTTCTGAACCAAAAAGGGAATTTCTCAGTTTTGGGTTATGCCTTTTGGGTCTAAAAATGCACCTGCTATTTCTAATATCACATAGCAATGGCTTTAGGGACCTGCTGGGTGTATGCATGGCGGCTACATGGATGATGTTGGGATTTTTGCCCACCTTTCCAGTTTCCTATGATATCTTCTGGTTCGCTAGGGAATAAGTTCCACTAGTGAATGAATTGGATTTTGTGAGCTTAATTTCAGGTTAATAATATCTGAGGATTTGATTAATTAGCTGGGTTTGGATCCATTGTGGATTGGTCCACACAAATGATTAAGATCTCATTGGCAGAGTTGCTGGCAACATTGCGACATCTGATAGTTGATTACTGATTACTATCAGGTGTACCAATTGGGATTGGGTGGGTACATCACTGAGTGATTGGGAATTTAATTAGCAGTTGTGAGGCGAGTGTGCCACCTGAAACTAGTGAATCAATCATTTGGTTTATAACCTGCTATAATGGATAAAGAGCACATTATTTAAGCAGGTCACTAGCCAAATGTGGTTGGTTTGTTGTGATCAAGCGGGAAATTGAGGACAAATTTTCTGGTTCTTTCCATTTTTGGGTCTCTGTAATATCTGATGGAGGAATTCTTAGCCCGATGGAGAAAACCATTGAGGTAGAGATGTCAAAGGGAAATATAAAGGCAATGGCTGCCATTTCATGGCTGAGGCGCCAACTGAGGAGTTGGGTGCTGAGTTCACCCTATAAATTCCCTAGTAATTTATTAATAAAGCAGATAAAAAGTCAAAGATAGAAAAGCTCAATACTAGTTTTTAGTACACTTCATCCTATTTAATTATTTTGTAGTACAACAATTGTGGACTATTTTGTGTCATAAAGATTAAGGATTGGATATCATTAGAAGAGAAGCAGACCTTTTATGTGTATCTCTGCTAACTCAGAGTGATGAGAATTAAGGATGGGAACCTCTGAATCTGAGAGTGCATTTTAGTTAAGCTGGTATAGAGAATTCCTAAATATCAAATTAATATTTCATAATTATTCCAAGTACAGCGTTGGACCACATTTGGTTTAATTATTCAACAAATAATAATAGTCGTCATACTATTATTGCCCATACAAATCTATCAAGCAACGTAAATTCTGAACATAATTAAACCTGTGCAATTAAAAGCAGGGAACAATCATCCAGACCCAGTAACTAACATTTGGTGCTCACTATAGGGGGTTTCAGTAAGTTATGCCAATATACAATGTCATATAAAGAAGAATTAAGAAAGCTATGGACTGAATTGTCAACTGTTAACAAGAACGCATTAAATTCAGCTGATCATAGAGAATTTGCTGCCTTAGAGGTTAGAGTAATTAAGCTTGTTGTATGTAGTATTAGAAGTTTTTAATTTCAGCAATGAGCTACTCAGAAAAGTAACGTCATTGAGAAAGAAGAAGATTTGGTCAAAGAAGTTTTATTCCTGAAATTCAGAACGTGAAGTGGATTTCATTTGTTTTAGCGCACTCAGTTCAGGCATTAAACAATTATTAAAACAAGCCAATGATCTGAAGAAAAAAATGTGAATGTGAACCTTATGCATCAACTGCCGCCAAAACAAAAGACCCTATGAACTCTAGTTGGGAAGTTGACAAATCCTAGTAATATGCTGAAAGCATTTGCAACTATTTTGGAAATGATTCCCAAGATTGCTTCTTTAGTCAATTGGTTAGCCAAGCCAAGAGGGGCGGCTAGAGAAAATTAGGAGGATTTTAAAGCCACAAAAAATTGCCCTTTTCATTGAGACAACGCTCCTGCATTCTTCCAATTATCTGACATGACTATGTTTGGGTATGGCAATAGACAAAAAGCTTTGATGGTCATGAACTGTTTGGATATAGACTGCTAAAACTTGTTGTTAACTCATCTAGTGGGATACATATGATCCTATTTGGAGGCCAAGGCTGCAATATGAAGGAATTTGGAAGCCCCACATCTATGTCAAAACTCAAGCAAGATTTTATGGGGATCCAATTCCAGAAAGATGAGACCTTAGTGGATTTCGCTGACTAGATCTACCAAGAATCACAGATTTTGGTTGGAGTGAAAGTCTTGACCAATTTTGATGTGCAGATCACGTTACAATTGCTCTTTGGCCTAATTTAATTTACATTAAATGATGTCTTCCGCATTAGTCACCAAAATAACAATCATACATATAGTAAATTACTTGAAGATGCTAGTAGCCATGTTTGAGGCCCCTTTATCAGCTTCAAGCCGAACCTGGTCAGAAATTTGATTTCTACCAAATCAGCAAAACCTGCTAAGGAATCAACCAGTTAAATAGTGTTGGGAAACAAACCTGAAGGGTTCAAGCGGACAGACAAGACTAACATGCACTGTTACCAGTGCAGAGGAAAGGGCCACTTTGCTGCCCAGTGCTTCAGCAAAAAGCCTAAGGAGCAGATCAATTTGGTCCAGGAAAAGGAAGCCAAACCGCACAGGAGTTAGAAAAAGGGCCTGTGGCATAGATTTGGAACGGTATAGTGGTGTGGTTAAGCCCATTCCTCCCAAAATCCTAAATGGGGACAAAGTCATCAGTGATTTGTTTGTTGATGATGATGCACAGGACCATCTTTATCAAGTGGACAACTTAGACATCAATGCTGTGTCCAGAGCCAGAGTGAAGGGGATCTGTTAGATTCTGGTGTTGCGTTGAAAATAAACCCTTTGATAATCAACAGATCAGGCTGATTATCCTCCTAATGCTCAAGCTTATACTCTAAGTAAAGCCTATTGCAATAACACGGCTCAGGAAAAAATCTAACCTGAGTTTAAATATATTATTAAAAGCTCAGTTTGAATAACTCACACATATAGGCTGATCTTTTCTGCAATAACATGGCTTAGGCTGATTATCACAACGTCAATTTAATTATCAAAAGCTTAGTCCAAATACACTTACACATTCAAGCCAATCTTCTCGGCAGCTACATGGCTTGGG